>QARZ01000554.1:37351-89733 GCA_013407115.1 Glycine latifolia
TGGGAGCACCGTCCACCAGGACTTTCCTCTGCCTGGGGAGTCATCCACAACGGGAGCACCGTCCACCAGGACTTTCCTGGGGAGTCATCCACAACGGGAGCACCGTCCACCAGGACTTTCCTCTGCCTGGGAGAGACAATCCACACCGGGAGCTCTCAATCCCCCAGGGCTTATATAATCACTTGCCTGGGAATACCCTCCAGGTCTTACACATGACTGCCTAAGGGAAACCTCTGTGCAGAGCCATCCACCCTTAGGACTTTAGTGGAGAGCAGTGGCACCTCCCATGGAATCTCAGCTATTCCAGGGAGTCCTCAAACTCTTCCTCTGGCTAGGGAACCTCACTAGCCCGATACTATCGCAGTATCCTCTAGGTTCCATCACCTGCAACATCAGGTACATATACATTCTCACCCATCTCGGTGTCTAACCTAGGATTCATCATGCAATCATATATCTCGAACGGTCTGAGTATCACTCCAAGAACCGTTCTTCTAGCCTCTCAGGCTTCAGTCATAACAAATCATCTAAATAGGCCATTCAGGCCTTCAGTCCACAGCATGCCCATAACAAAAGCAATACAAGCATGGCATGCATGAATCACCCACTTGGGTGGTAAACAAGAGAAAGGGAGTAATTCCCAGAGCGATGAGCTTACCTGGCAACCGTGCCTCACAGCTCCAGTCTCTTGAATCACGGTCTGTTTCTCTGACACCCTCAGTGTCAAGCCCTAACAAGGCATATAAACATATATCACAGACCATTCAGGCACATAAACAACATAAGCTCATCAAACAGTCCTCAACCCAACCATGGGCTCAGAGTCATTTCCAGACTCATACACCAGCCATACACTATGAGCTCAGAGCTCAACAACCCAAATCCTCAGGGTTTCCATAGGGCTTGGACGGTCTATCACACCAGACACCGTTCTCATGGCCTCTCAGGCACAACAAGCCCATCATCATGGCCCTTGCATGTCTCAAATCAGGTGACTCAGTCCAAGTCACATATGCGCAGCCTAGAGCCAAAACCAACAATCACCAAATCGCAAACTGAAAGCTAATCCTTCCTCCTCTCATCATTCTAAGCACTTCTCTCAACTGGACCCAGAGCTAATTCTAGCTCTATCACAGATGGGTCACTATTCATCAAAACCCCCAAATCCAAAATCAATCGGAGAAACTCGAGTTTCTTACCTCAGAACTGACGAGGAAGACCTCTGGGCTGCTCTCCCTAGCCTTGGCACAGCTGAAACACCGTTGTTCCTTGCCCAATCTCGAGTTCTCTCCACTTCTCTGAAGGTTCCTCAGAAACTGGAGGTTTTGGTGAATTGGAGGAAGGATTTTCGCTCTCACTTGGTTTCTAGGTGACAGAAAGGATCTGGGAAGTGTTTAGGATCAAAGAGCAAGGTCATGGGAGCTTGGGAAGCCCTCCCATGGCTGCTGGAGTCCAGAGGAAGAAGAAAACCATTTTCTTCTCCTCTAAAACGCGACTTCCCTTTAAATATAGTCTGCACCGACCTTCCCGCGCTATCCGCGCTAGCTGCAAACCCTCTGGCGCCATCAGCGCCAACTCTGGCGCCATCCGCGCCAACTCCCCCTGGGCTATGGCGCTGTCCGCGCCACACATGACGCTGACCGCGTGGAGTTCCAGAGAAACTTGGCTTTCCAGGCCACTTCCCGCGCCACTCGCGCCACACATGGCGCCACCCGCGCCATGTTCCAGGAAACCTGGCGCTACCCGCGCTAGATCTGGCGCTGTCCGCGCCATACCCTTCACAGGGTTTTCCTCTGAAAATGCTGGCGCTATCCGCGTGGGATCTGGCGCCAGCCGCGCCACAGGGAGGGTCCTTACACTAGCATAATCAGTTATGTATCCATGATGTAATTCAACATCAACATCAACAACACCTTTAACCCAAGTTAATTGGGGTCAGTGGTAGATGAACCCAATGAAAGATCGGAAATAAGACAAAGAAAGAGAAAGGGAGATGGGAAGAAAAAGGGAAAGTAAAACAAAACAAAAGAAAAATAAGCTGAAATAAAAGAAGGGTGAAAAAAGGAGGGGAGAAATGAAGAGGAAAAGAACTAAAAAAAGGGAAAGACTGGAACATAGACATACTAATGGGTTTAACCCTCCACCAAGCTTATAGATTTTCTCCACTCCATCCTAAGACACATCGTCTGCCAATCTATATCCCATTCTATTAGGTCTTGTTTAACTACCTTTCCCCAGGTGAGTTTCGGTCTAGCTCTACCTTTCTTTGTGTCGAGCTCTTGGTAATAAACTCTTGTTCTAGCGGGAGCATCCAGTGGTCGTCTCATAACGTGCCCAAACCATCTCATTCTATGCTCCCTCATCTTTTCACACACCGGAACTACTGCTACCTTTCGTCGAATATCCTCATTTCTTATCTTATCCATCTTTGTATAACCACACATCCACCTTAACATCTTCATTTATGCTACCCCTATTTTGTGCTCATGTTGCCTATGTGCTGACCAGCATTCCGCTCCATATAACATTATCGGTCTTATAGTTGTTCTATAGAATTTTCCTTTTTCACACAAAAACCCAAATGCACTTCGCCATTTCATCCACGTAGCTCTGATTCTATGATTTACATCCTCATCAATCTCACCACCTTTTTTCAAAATTGTTCCCAAGTATCTAAAAACATCTTTCTTGGGTACCTCTTGACCAAGTAGATGTACTGTGTCTTGACCACCATCTCTTCCTCGAGAGAACTCACACTTTATATACTCTGTGTTGCTATTTCTTATCGTGAATCCTTTAGACTCCAAAGGTGTTTCTCCATAATTCTAGTTTCTATTAACATCATCTTTGGTCTCATCAATAAACGCAATATCATCTGCAAAAAGCATACACCACGACACTTCCTCTTAAATATCTTTCGTTAGTTCATCCATCATTAAGACAAAGAGATAAGGACTAAGAGCTTTAATTACATTAACATACTTTAATGCTACATTTTTCTTCTCAAGAGTCCACCATAAGACCTTTCTTGGGACCATATCGTATGCCGTATGCTTTCTCAAGATCTATGAACACCATATGTAACTCTTTCTTCTTTTCTTGATACCTTTCCATTAATTGTCACATCAAGAAAATAGCTTCCATGGTACACCTTCCTGGCATAAATCCAAATTGATTTACGGAAACCTTGGTCTCCCTCTTTTGGTGATGTTCAATAACTCTCTTCCACAACTTCATAGTATGGCTCATGAGCTTGATACCTCTATAGTTAGAACAATTCTCGATATCTCCCTTGTTTTTGTAAATAGGCCCAAACATACTTTTCCTCCAAGCATCAAGCATCTTATTTGTTTGAAGAATCTTATTGAAAAGGTTGGTCAACCATTTTATTGTCACATCTCCCAAGTTTCTACACAATTCAATAGGGACGTCATCGGGTCCCAAAGCTTTATTATTCTTCATCCTCTTTAAAGCCTCCTTAACTTCATGTGTCTTAATTCTGCACACAAATCTTCTACTAAGATCATCAGAAACATCCTCCAAATCCACCTCACTTTTATCGCCATCCCCATTAAAAAGTTTGTTAAAGTAGTTCATCCATCTTTCACTTACATCTTCATCTTTTACCAAAAGTTTTTGATTTTCATCCTTGATACATCTAACTTGGGTAAGGTCTTTACTCTTTTTATCCCTCATTTTAGCAAGTTTGTAAATACCTTTTTCATCATCCTTGCTTCCAAGATTTTTATACAAATCATCAAAAACCTTGCCTCTAGCTTCCCGCACTACTTTCTTCGCATTTTTTCTCGCTTCTCTAAACTTTTGCAAATTTCATCATTTGAACATTTATGCAAAAATCTAAAGCATTCCTTCTTCTGTTTAATAGCCTCTTGCACCTCTCCATTCCACCACCAAATTTCCTTTGTAAAAACTTTGTTTCCTTTGCTTTCACCCAGTACCCTCCTTCCCACATTTTGGACACACATAGTCATCTTATTCCATATTTCATTAGTTTCTTCAATAAACTCCCACGGTCCTTCACGCAACATGTTTTCCTTAAACTTTATTTGTTTTCCCTCCTTTAGCTTCCACCATCTTATCCTTGGGTTTTGAGCCTTCTTCCTCAAATTAAGAACTTTGTTGAACCGAACCTTAAGAATCACCAACTTATGTTGTGTCGCCACACATTCTCTAGGGTAGATCTTGTAGTCAATATAAGAATTTCTATCTTCCCTTCTAGCCATAAAGAAATCAATTTGACTACAATTTTGACCAATATGATAAGTTATAAGATGATACTCCCTTTTTTCGAAAAAATGTGTTCGCTAGCATCAAATCATAGGCTAGTGCAACATTCAATACATCTTCTCCAGTCTCATTTCTCGTCCTATAGCCAAAACCTCCATGAATTCTATCAAAACCTCAACTATTTTTACCAGCATGAGCATTTAGATCTCCTCCTAGGAAAATCTTCTCCTCTTGCGGTATCCCTCTCCAAACCTCCTCCAAGTCTTTCCAAAATTGGTTCTTTTCATTTGATTATAGTCCAGCTTGTGGTGCATACACACTAAGGATATTTAAAATTAGATCCCCTACTACAAGCTTAATCATCATAATCCTGTCACCTTTCCTTTTGACGACCATGACTTTATCTCTGAAACTTCTGTCGATCATAATTCCAACCCCATTTCGACTCTTGGATGTACCTGTTTGAAACTAGTGCCCTCCACTTCCTTGGGCTTTTCTCCAATCCACTTTGTTTCTTGCAAGCACACAATATTCACTTTCCTTCTGGCAAAAACATCTGCTAACTTCCTCAGTTTACCTGTTAATGTTCCTATGTTCCAGCTTCCCAAATTCATCCTTAACCCCTGGGCGATGTTTGCCCGCCACATTCGCCCATCTGCGTGTTGAGACTCTTGCCTATTTGTAACCAAATCTGGGTGAAGACCTAGCGCCTTGCCTTTCGGCATGGACCCTAGTTCACTTATCACTACATCCCAGGACCGATGTAGCGCCTTGCCTTATGGCAAGGACCCTAGCCCATTTTTTGCTACACCCAGGGCCCGATGTAATGCGTCGCTATGAAGGGTACGTCCCAACGAAATATCATAAAGGTTCATCATATAAAAATAGCTGATTTTTTATGGCCGGTTGGCAACCCCTGATGTCAACCTTCTTCCTTTATTCTGCCTTATGACAGACCATGCATGCAAACACACTTATGGAGGTAAAATAGACATTTGCTCCATCTTTATTTTTTTAACTTTTCTTTTTATTCTTTACCTACTTCTTTAATTAAATTCTTTCATTTCTTTTACATTCTCTTTCATCTCAATTAAACTTCACTTTTTACTTTTTTTCCACTCTCTTAGGTATCTTTTCATCCTTTTCATTCCTCAGTGTTTCATTCTTTTGCATCCCTCCTTACTAAACACTATCTTAGACATGACTTTCGTCCATTGTGTGTGTGGTTACATCTTAAAATCTTTATCCATTCATTATGATATTTGTTTTGTTTTGATGTTTAGCTTCTTTATGGATTTTGGGATATGTGTTTAAATATGCAAGGTTTACATTTTGTTCACGTTTTCAATTCACCAACGAGGGAGGTGGATTTCGTGAGAGTCTATTGATTCAAAAAATGAAATAAGGAGGATTAAATGTGTTCAAGTTATGGTTAAATAGTTCGGATATATGTAGTATCCAAGTTCAATCTTTAACAGAAATAATTCTTTGTCAGACTTTATTTATTTCATGACCGAATTCTGAATTAGTTAGGATTCTTTTTCCCTAATGTACTAGAGGGTTAAGACAAATAAAATAAAATAATGAGGATTCAAGTGAAATAATTAGAAATGAGATGCAAATGAAAAACGCCAATTACGTTTGATTTCATTTGTTCATGATTCAATTCCGTTATTGAGCGTCATCGATGCCTGTGAAAAAATGAATAATTTTTTTCTGTGACATGTGGGTTTTTTCCTTTTATTTGCCTAGGGTATATCTATTTGGGATCATTATTTGCCTATTATTTTAGTTTGCTGAGGCCAGTGTGTTGGGTGATGTTAATTATTGAATAATTGTATCACTCACGCGTTTAAATGACCAAGATTTCCCATTTTTTGGTTGTTTCTTGCCATGTTAGGACATGGATCAAAATTTGGATAAGGCCAAGACGCTATGTTTCAAAGGGTCAAGTTCGACCCAATCAATAATTCCATATTACTGTTTTTTTTTTTTCGATAGACAGGAAAACTAGCTGTTTCTAGTGAAGAAGACCCCTAGGGCGTCAGCTAGCTAACATCTTAGGTTTAAGGCTAACAGGACAAGCATCCAAGAGCATCATCCAAAGAACCTTTCTTTGAAAATCAATCTGTAAAACTATTAGCTTCTCTAAGAGTGTTGAAACCGAAACTCCCGATCCAGAGATATGAAGCTTCAAATCTTTTGAACAATAGGGTAGAAAGGATGTGTAGAAACAACACCATTAGTTATAAAATCTAGAGCTGTCTTGGAGTTCGATTCACAAATAAAGTTTCGGATCCTTTCCAACCAAGTTAGGCTAATACCGTGATAAATAGCTGAATTTCAGCATTAGTGTTAGTTGAGACATCATATTATTGTTTAGGGGAAAAAAAGAAGCTTTTGTGCAAATTAACAAATAAAACCAGTTTCATCCTCACTTTTTATTTTCTTATTATAATCTTTGTACTTTTTTTATATAAAAAGCATAATAATATTAGTTTCTTGTTTTTTTACTCATATTTTGGTTTAGCATATTTGAAATTTGTGGTAAATTTAATTTCCGAACAAAAAAGATCTCTTTATGCAACAAGATCCATAGATTTTTCTATCACCTAAGGTTTTATAACAAAATTAACCTCCGAATAACATGATCCATCGAATCTCTTTTTAGAAAAAAACCAGTAATAAACAAATAGTTTGACCATTCTTTCGTCCTTATGTTATGGACAAAATTAAGTAGTACTTTTTGTACCAAAAATATTAAATACTTATTTTCTAAATATTAATAGTTTCTTTTTAAAAGTATTGAAATAAAAGTTATTAGTAGTAGCCATATAGTTTAAATCTCCTTATTTGGTTATTATGAAAATCTAATATCATTAGCAATAACCATTGGATTTTCGTCTTATTTGATTATTGTAAAAGCCTTGCCTCCTTTTCTAAAAATTCTATAGCTAAAAACATGCACTAGATAATCTTTTTCTACCCAAACAATTACTTAAGTATTATTCTATATTGTACTCCGTAGAAGCAAGACCCTTGTTGATTTAAAAAGAATAAAAGATAATAATACTCCATTTTCTAAAAAAATAATAAAACACACTTTTACTAATAAAAATTCATTTTTAAATAAATAAATGAATAAAAAATATCTTTCTTCTTTTAAAAAAATATGAAATACAATTTTTTTTGTTTTCTTTTGTTGCAAAAATAAATAATTACATGTAAATTATTCTGGAAGTGATTAAAACATCACAAAAAAGGGGAATCACTATTACAAAAAAGCACTTTTACGACATTGAATCAAAGACCATTCTACAAATTGAAACTGTTGTCTTCTAAAATGTGGTAACATTTTTGTAAATAATCGCAATATTTCAAATACAGTTTTCCCAAAACCATCTTTGATACATCTTTCCAAAGATGATTTTTGTCAAAATCGTCGTTGAAATGAAATACTCAACATCATTTTTTAAAAATTATTGTGTAAAGGACCTTAATTATCATACTCTCGTTCCCTATGCTTTTCAATCTCATGCTTGTTCATCTCCTCACCTCAGTCTCCACTCGTACCCTTTTATGCCATAGTCCTCGAGCTTCCTTCCATCTTCTCATTGTGTTCTTGTCGCCTCTACAACTCTCCAGACATTGTGCTACTCGTCACGGAGTGGTACTCTGCCATGCCATGGTACTCTTGTGGCACTCTCCCAACGTACGACCTCACTTCATTACTGTGGTACTCTCTACCACTTCGTGCCTCACTTCCTCTTAGTCGAGGTAAAAACCCCTCTTTGTAGAGGCCTTTATTCTAGTTTTTTTTATGTTAATTAGAAATTTTGAAAAGCCTAGTAATCTTTGGTAGAAATAAGAAAGTTGTTGGCATTTTAGCTTCGTGCTTGAATTCAGATTCGGGAACAAATGTCTGTAGCATTGTGAAAGATGTTGAAGAGAAGAAGAATATCCTAAATGATGGTACTGAGGTTTCATATAAATCATTCCAATGTCAGAATCATATAATGTAAGGAAAGGCTTACTAATGATAACCATCAAGATTTTATTGATTCAGAATCATAGAGAACTGCTTCAAAAGCATCATCTTTAGGCAATAGAGATTGTAGTGACTCTACTTATATGTCAAGAGAAACTTGGCATGGAAAGTTCCATAAAGGAAGCACTTTTAATTGTAGTGACTCTACTCCTATGTCAAGAGAAACATGGTTTTGGTGCTACTTTTGGAGGAACACCTGAATTGTTGTTTTGGTGCAATTTATCCATTAACATTTTTGGATTCATCATAAATAATCAATCAAGTGCATATTGCTTTAGTATGCAAAATTATATGACTTTATTGTCTGTCTATATATAAAATTGACCAATGTGGATAATGCTTATAATTCTCACAACAATGTGCTCTTGTTGGTGTCATGAATGAGAGCACATATTTTACTTAACTGGTTTCAACCATTCTTATTTTGATCATGCATGTTTTTTTGTGTTACCTAGACTTCTCTGCTCTTGATGCTATCTTATTGTCTAATTGATATGATCACACTATGTCACGCAAACCAAACGGTTTCCTGTTACCAAAACATTGGAGGGTTTCCAACTCACATAATCTTGTGTCTCAGGGTGATTGGAAAATAGGAATATAAAGACTAAGACTAGTGTAATTTGCTATTTCTTTACAATATACAACAATATTTTTACCATGTTTGTTCCTTATTTTTCCACTTTTTTTTTTATTATGTATCATGTTTTACAGGTTGATGTTGAATTCAATAAAGAATTGGGATAGTGGAATGAAATGCTTAAAAATGATGCCATCAAACTATACTCATTTTTTAATCTTCAAAACTTTGGCATGAAAATCATTTTGTAGAAAACCTATAAATCAATGGTTGGATTTCATAGGTAGTTATATTGTGGTGTAAGTATGTTAAGGCTAACATTGGTTATTAGTATTAATTGGTCCCCATCCATACATTTATGTAGTTACATTTTACTTTCCTACTCATTTGTCCACCTGTGTTAGTTGTATTAGGTTTCCTTGTATTTGACATAGTTTATGTGCCTTGTCTTCTCCTCTCATGTTTCCTTTATTGGATGGTAACTATAACTATAAATTATTGTTTTTCCATAAAGAAAATCATTAAAGTTTCTTATTCACTTGGCAACTATAACTATAACTCGAGTCATCATCAGCTGGAGAAACATATTCTATGTAGCTATCAACTGGGCTACCACTCTTGTGTTTGGACATGATATAAGCAGAATATCAAACTTTTAAAGGTAAAAATATTGTCTTTGCATGTAATTTTTATTAAGACTTAGAAATGTTAATAAGGCCTTTCAGATACTTCTCTTTATTAGTTGTTTTGCAGGCTATTAGTAAAACAATAAGATGATTAAGTGTATTTAATTGGATCATTTTGGAGTAGTATGCTTCTAAATCATTTTTCGTAGTAGTTGAACTTCACTGGAGTTTGCCTAGGTAATCCATGCACTCTGTCAGCTTCTGGCTCTGCCAGTATCTCTTGGCTAAGGTAACTAGCTACTGAAGGCTTTGAAACACCTAAACCGGTAAATTTCTTTTATATTATAAGCTGTAAATTTGTATTTAGAAGGTTATTAGTACAATAAGAAACTGTCATAAGAAAAAAAAACTTCAATTATATTTTATGGAAGAATATGTTTTACTTAGTTTTCCTGGCCACATAAACATTTGAGATGTGTGAAAGTAGTTCACCTTAAGAATGCAGTTCAATGCTTAGGATGCCACAAAAACACTTTAGTATTCATTGATCATACTGAAGTTTCCTTATTTGGCCTATGAATGTAGAACTATACTTTGCATGGCGATTAATATAGCTCCTTCAATTCTACTCAAGGTCTCAACTCCAATGATCTAGTTACACTCTCAGGTAAGAAATGTTCCCCTAAAGTTCCTCTGCTTGGTTCCTTTGATTTGTTAAGTGAATGATGTAACACATTGAAATTTCAATAATTGAAAATAGATGTTTGATGTATTTCTTGTGTTATTTGATTATTTAAGTAGTTTAGATTAGTTGAAGTGTTGTGTAAATTATCCTTGTGCAACTTCTTGGTATGATGCTAGGTTATGTGGAGTTTGTTTGATCTAGTTGAAAATGTGTGATTTCAAGTTTGATCCAAAACCCATTTTGGTAAAACTAAGATCTCGAACTCATTAACTGTTGGATCACCTTCAAATTTGGACTGTAGGTTCACAATTTAAGTCTTCATCTTTTGACCATTGGGATTTTGAGTAAATAGCTTTGGACATCTCTCTTAGCGTCACCAGTGTGCTAAGTGCAATTCTAGTGTAATCTATAAATACGTCCATCAACACCAAAAAAATGTGGTTTTTACTCTTTTTCTTCCCCAAAACCCTCACCCAAACCCTAACCCTCCTCCTCCACCACCCACGACCACCAGTTACCGCCACGAGCCACCATTGCTTGTCGTTGGACAACTACACAGAGAGAAACACTTTAATCGGAGCGGAATATTCAAAACTTAACTTGAGGATTCAATAGAGAACAGAGCCTCCAATCTTCCTTTCATGGTTTCTTCAAGGTAACGATGATTTTCTTGTTTTCTTCTAGTTAGTTTAAGCCTATCTTAGTATCTCTTACGATTTGGGCACCGTTATTGGATTTTTTTAGAATTCCTTTGAAAAACCTTTGAAATGAGACGTTGTAAAAGTTTTCTTTTTATAAAATTGATGTTATTTTCGTGACCTTCATTGAACCCCAATCACATTGGTGTGATCTGAATTTCAAAATAACATCTCTTTGATGTAGAATCCAAAAACACCATTTTAGCCCCTTTTAAATTTGAGTGGGTATTTGTTCCCAAATGTTAATAGTAACCTTGTCTTCGAACTCTATACTAAATTATCTTCAATTTGGTATATAGAACTTTGTGTTTGAACCAAAGGACATGAACCTGAAAGATCTCAAAACGACGTTGCAAGTATGTAATAGAGAGATATAGATAAGTGAATGGAGTTTATTGTTTGTTTAAAGCTTTTGATACCATAGTTGGGGTCAAGGAACACAATTATGCGGTTGTATGTTTGTCCCTTTTACATGCTGGTTTTGAAGAAAAATTGTTGTGTTTTAAACTAATAGGATGCGATGAATTTGTTATTGATGGATAAAACTATGAATGATGTTGTTGTTGTACTGACTGGAATTTTGGAGAAAGTCTTAATTACAGAGGAGACTCTGCCCAAAAGTTTATATTTGTTCTTCTATTTACTTATTTATTAAATTTTTAATCTGGCATAAAAGTTTGTCTTGTATACCATAGTTCCCCTCTTTAATTTAGAATTTTCCTAAAATATCAGTCTTGTGGTATTATGGAATGTGATTGTATAAGATGGTGTTGTCTAAAGAACTGGGGAATATGAATCCTAGGCATGAATTTATATGTATATATAGAATGTGATTGCTTGTGCTAATGATGATATTGGAATGAGATGATGTTGATGTTGATAATATTTGATATTGATGATGACATTGAGATGATATGATGTTGATATTGATGATGACATTGAGATGAGATGATGTTGATGTTAATGATGTCATTGTGACAAATGTATGTTATGTATATACATGGGAGGTGTAGTAACTTATTGGATATCCCTGGAGAGGGAAGGAGATTGTTTTTAAAAATTTCAAGCATGATATCATATCGATGAGGCGGGTTGTTACAAATGATGTTATTATTACTGAATAATTTAGTCCCAAAATATGTAGAGTTAATTTGTAATAATTGAGAGATGCCTTGACAGGTCATTACTTAATGTTTATGCTGCATAATGAGCAACAACCACTATGACATGCCATTTTCTTTAATGTGAGTTGCATAAATTGAAGGTTTTGGTATCTTGCAATATGTCCAATGGGGTCGAGGAAGAGGAAGGAAAATCTATTTATATGTTGAATTTTGAATTTTGTTTTTCTTTTTTTGTTTTTCAATTGCAAAAGTGTTGATAATATGTTTCAAAGTTTGAGTGTTTTTGCTTTTGGTTCCTGCAAAGCATTTTTTGCACCTATAGCTTTTGTATGTTTTGATCTTGTTTTGGAAAAATAATGTAGTGTATCCATTTGGATTGCTTTCCTTTTTCATGTTTTAGTTTTTCCTGAGTGATTTTAAGCCTGGAATTAGGTAGACAATTGATTCTATTCCAATTGATTTATGTTAAATAATGCACATATGCTTCCATGCAAAACTTGTCATGCTTATTACTTTAGTTTTTAAATAGTCTTTTGCCCTTTGGTTTCACCTTTTTTGTTGAACACAAGAATTATGATCTTTATACATTATTGTATCTTGGCTTTGGTTTATTAAATTTTATAAGTACATTTAGCATGTTAGTTGTAATAGTGTTTATATTTGAATGTCAGAATCAACAGTGGTTAGAGTGAGGAAAAGATAGCCCAATCAATGAAGTTGTCATGGTTGTAATGAATGTGTTCTAGGAGAGACAATGATTTCAAGTTTCAAATATGGAACACCTAGATAATTCTCAAAACTATTAGTACAAATATAGAGAAATTAAACATGTAATTATAAATTTCATGCCAGTACTATATCAAAATATCATTTTTTATAGATTAGATCAATTTTATGTTAACTTTTCTGATTTTTCATTTTGTAGGAAAGTAAAGATGCTAACTAGACCAGAACATAAGATATGATTAGATTGGAGATAGAGAATATGTGAAACTAGTAAGTTGCAATACCAAAGGGTTCATATTGTAAGTAATTAGAAAGTGGTATGAAGGAGTTTCATTTGTAAATTAAAAAACTAGTAAGTTGCAATACCAAAGGGTTTATTTTGTGAGATGACTCAGCATTAATTCCTCTATTTTTACTGTAGTAAATCAACCACTGTCCTATTATTCTTATACCCATAATCAAGTTTTAAATGATGATTCGGGGGTGATTTATTTTTCCTTAAGCTAACCATATGATTATATAAATGATACGGTATTTCTATGCTAAAATCCTTTGGTTTGGAGTCTTATTGCTCTAGATTTTGAGGGTCTATTGAATTAAAACGTAGTTGCTACCTTGCTATATTTTTAATCAACAATGAGATTTAAAATGCTATAGTTTATGAATTTATTTCAATCAGGCACCAGAAAGTCAACTAACTTGGCCAACTCTACTTGAACAACTACTTGTTAAACAAACCTCTAGTGAAGGCCACCCAACTATGCTAAAAAAAAATTGAACTTTTTACATCGGTTGTCAGAAAACTGATGTAGAAAGTCTAGTTTCATGATGGTTTTCCTCAAAATAATCTTTGAAAATGCATGTTCTAAAATTGTTTTAGGGAAAACCATTGTGAAAAGTTGACTTTCAAAGGTTGTTTTTCCCAAAACTATCCTTGAAAACGTACTTCAGAGATTTTTTTAATACCTTTTTGAAGACGATTTTAATAACCATCTTCAAAAGTCAACATTCATGATGGTTTAAAGCCTTCATTAAAAGCCTTCCACTTTTAACGAGTTTATTTCAACGACGGTTAAAAATCATCGTTGAAACCCTTCCAGAACTATCGTTAAAAGACTTTTTTGTAGTAATGGTTAAATTGTGACTTTGTGTCAACTTTTCCTAAAACTTTAACGTTTTTTAACTTTTATTCAAGATTACCTTGGTGTTCCAAAAGTCTTGACAATGAGATTCAAGCACTTAGATAGCTAAGGTCTCTACGTGGTTAGTCATAACACTCAATATGAAATGTTTGATATGATTATGAGAACCTAATGTTAGTGCATATTTGCTTATGTTCAGAAGTTCATTACTTAAATAAAATTATTTCTTAGAATGTTGTTATTATGGAAAACCCAGTTTATGTTATGCAGATGCAATACTCAAAATGTTGTTGATCAGAATGTTATACTTAGAAAGTTCTGATGCGGATGCAATATATATGACAACAAATAACATAATGTAAAAAGGAAGGGAAAAAGGGTTCAACACATGGATTTTTATATTGGTTCACCCCAACCTTGGACTACATCTAGTCCTCACCCAAACTAATGAGATTTCTACTAACGCAACCAACAACATGCTAGATTTTTACAACTGCAACCCCTTATTAGACTTCATATCATCTCCCTCACCACAACAACACACCTGGTCTTGGCTTGACCATAACAGCATGGAAAAGACCATCCAAGTATTCTTCACCTCTTCATGAGGGCTTAACCCACAAAATGATTTTCCTCACTCTTGGGAAGCAAAATCCACTCAGCCAAGACACCCACTTAGTCATGGGAGAGACAATGCAAGTATTTTGTTCACCTCTTAAGGCTACCTAAGTATTATTTCACTCTAGCCTCTTTAGGCTGCCTTCTTAGAGACTGTCTCTAAGCTACCAACATTCCATTGGTTTTTTCTATCACTTATCTCACATTCAAACTTAACCCACATGACTAATTTGGGATACATGTAGATTACATAAAAGGAGAATGTGTTTGAGGGGATTTTACAGCTTTAAAACATTCATTAAGGTGAATCTTCTTTGAAACTCTAAGTTGTATGCACTCTTGCTTTAAACCATTATGAACTTAGAATGCCTTTAGAGTGGGGAGAAGAGTTTAATCATGTTTCTGCATAGTGTAGGTTGTCTTCTACCTTCTCTCACATGTTTTGCAACTGTTCTTTTTCCTTTTATAGGGCCTAAATGTCAAGATAGATGTTATCTAGTCGTTATCTAGCTGGGTGACTTCTTTTTGAATTAGAAAAACTATTTTTAGCTTTATAGCTGTCATCTCCTTTTTGATTAGTCTATTCTGATGATAAAATTCTAAGCAACTTTGTAATGGTATCTCAAAAATAAATACAGATAATGCTGAGGAATGACCTATTTTGATGTAGGTTCCTTCTAATGAAGATAACATGATATGACAATGTAGATAGCTCAACAGCTCCATCAATGCAAACACTTCATCACAACATAAATTGTTCTAATGTAGCATACTTCAACATAGGTAACATGTGAAGTTTTTTGTTGTTTTTGTTGTGTTAGTGTTCTATCCTTGGTTCAGACTTCATAAGTCTCTCCAGTCTTCATACTAATTTTGCATACTAGATCTTCTCAAAGGCATTCTCAACTTTTCACTTGTGCATTTTCTAATGCCTTTAACATTCACTTTCTGATGTGCCCTTAGTGGCCAACATATGGAAAGTGAAATGCTATCAACCCTAGTCTTCTACTGTGCCCTGTGTCTGTGTGACAACATATGGAAGACATAATGTTGTATTTGAGGTGTAATTTAAACCATTCTAAACTTCATTCTGATGTATAGATACATTCTAATGTTATTGAGGAAGTAGTAGGTCTCGACGACCACTCATCTCATCTACCTTGGATTTTGATGAATAACAAAAAGTATAAATTAATGATATTCTAATGAGTTTTTCACAAGTGGACAAGTTCTATTTCTTAAAGGACTTAACAAAATCATGTATCATCCAAGAATGATTGGTATGTTAATTATCTATCTAGCGTCCAACTCACTAAAACTAAATGGTGTCCACTCTCTAAGATAATTAGTGTTATACACTATATTATTGTTTACACCACGCATCCAGTCAATAAGTAACTCATAAATCTTCTAAAATGATGATCATTGGCAAAAAGTCCATGGTAACCATAAAAAGGAAGTACACATATACCATCCTATACAAATTCATTTTTCCTCTCTTTATTTTGAAATGCTAATATTTGAATTTAAGGAAAGGACACAACAAAACATGGTGATAAGAATATTCTCTAAAGGTCAATTTCTCTTAAGGACAAGGATCACATGAGGATGTATGTACTATCATACAAATCCTTGCAAATCAGAGCACACCACACAACATTTTCCTTCACTATGAGACAAAGGTATTTTCAAGAAATCGACACTGATCCCATAACGGATCCCTCATTGAAGTCTATAAAAGGCAACCTCTATCCAAGAAGCAGATAGAGAAATACTAACAAAAAAGCAAGAAATTAACATAAGAAAAACTTTGCCGAAATTACTGGATGACTAATACGAAGTTTTCATCTGTTTATTCTTTGTTAAGCAAAGTCATTTTGTAATTGATCTTTATTGGTTATTCTTTCTTTGAGTATTGTTGAATACTTGTATTCATTCAAATTACTATTTATGAAATCCAAGAGTGGCTTAGTGTTAAAAAATACTAGGGTTTCTTAGATTCAGGGGGAGTCTAAGAAAGTGTCAAAAGTGGTATTAAGAATACTTGTAAAGTCAGGAGTGAATGGTTAGAATACTTGTTTGTAATCGATTTTTGATTAGTAGAACCCTTTATTGTTCAGTAAAGGAGAACTGGACAGAACTCAGGTTAAGTGAACTAGTATAAATGAAGTGTTTATACTTCTCTCATTTATTGTTTATTGAGCATTCTATTAACGCTCCTGTCACTTCTTTTATACCAACTGTTTATTTGAAAAAATATTTTAAATGGACTCTCTTTTACTAAGTATATGGATGATCAAACTTGTATTTATTAAAAAAACTTTCTCCTCAGTGGAATACCTACTAAAATTTAATCCATATTTGCATTAAAATTTGTACAAGTTTATTATATCTTTGATTAACACACTATTCAACCCCTCTTCTAGTGTGATTGTTGCTATTTTAGTGACCTATTTTGATATAGGTTCCTGATGATGAAGATAACATGATATGACATTCTAGATATCTCTGCTTCATCAATCCAAATACTTCATCACAACGCATATCATTCTGAAGTAGCATACTTCAGCATAGGTAACATGTGAGGTTGTTTATATTGTGTTAGTGTTCTGTCCTTGGTTCAGACTTCTCAAAGTCTCTTTAGTCTTTATTATGATGTTGCATACTACATCTTCTCAAGGACATTCTTAACTTTCAACTTTTGCATCTTAAAATGCAGTTAGCATTCATTTTTCGATGCATCCTCAGTGTCTGTGGAAATATATGGAAAGTGAGATGCCATCAACATCAATCTTCTAATGTGCCCTCTGTATGGGTGGCAGCATATGGAAGACATGATGTTTGCTTTGAGTTGTAATCCAAACCATTCAAAACTCCATTCTAAATTTCATTCTTCAGAGTCAAGATCTTCATTATTATGATGTAGACCCTAATGAAACTTCATTATGATGCATAGATACTACATGATCTTGACTTCAGTACATTATTATAATACATTCATCTTATAATCTTACTTGTCTTGATTTTGGTCTGTCATCAGGTTATCATTCAGATGTTCTCATTCTCAAAGTCCTCAATTATATCATTTTGATGTTGGCTTTAGTACAAATTCATTCTATTCATATATGTTCATTAAATCCTTTGATAAATCTTCTATGTAAGGCCTTATTGATGTCTTTGCAACATGGTAGGATTGAGATCTTCATAGGTAAGCAATGACTTCATCACACAAATGGGATTTTCACTTGAAAACATAGTTGAGACATCTATTCTAAGCTTGCTCTTAACTCATTAGAACACTTGCTATGTCTTACTCTTTCATATATGTATCATTTGCAGATATGTTGGTTTGCATAGCTTTCTTGCATATGATGTTTTTCTTTGAGAGAGTTCTTTAATATAGATGGAAAGTCATTGAATGTTCTTCTTATGGTAATACTTTGATGAGATGGCATGGCAAACTTGCACTCCAAACATTATTCTGTGAGCATGTTGTAGCATGGTATGTTGGCTACTACTTTTTTCTCTTTGACTTGGCCAAACTTGTTTTTGATGTCTTCATTAGAGTTTTACATAATTATATCCTTGACATTTAGGCACTAGTCTCATGGCTTGAATTTTTCTCTTTATCTAGTAAGCATGTTTACTTCTTCATTGCAGTACATAGCCAATGACACTTTGAGTCTTCTTTTTATCTTTCAAGCTTATCATCCTTTCTGACTCTTGACGACCTTGAATTTACTTCAATTGTTGTTCTTTAAAGCACTTGCCTTTTCTGAATACACTTAAGCAAACTCATTAGTAGGCATAAACTCAGAAGGCTTATGATTTTTGTTCAAAAGGTTTGTCATAATTAAAATACCAAGGGTTTTGGACTCAACACTTTGTTCAAGATATAAAAAGCTTTTATAGCTTTTGTACCAAAATATTTTTCAATGCCAAAGTCATTCAAAAGTGTTTAGTTCATTTCTTGTAGGTTTATATTGTTTTTTCCTACCATGCCATTTTGTTGTGGAGTTCTTGGACATGAGAAGTTATCTGAAATACCTTGTTCATCAAAGAAAACTCTGAAGGAAGAATTTTCAAATTCTCCTCCATGGTTACTCCTCTTAGAAATAGTGTTAAAACCTTTTCATTTTGTACCTTTCTATAGAATCTTCTGAAGGCATCAAATGCCTTATCTAGTGTAATCATCCACTATCACAAAACCACATCACTTTCCAGCTAAACTAAGTGTCTTAGTAGGTCCAAAGAGGACCATATGCAAAAGATCATGTGGTCTAGTGGTTGATACTACATTTTGCTAGGAAAGCAAGTTTGGGTTTGTTTTCCTCTAACATGTGCCTTATAGATTTTATCTTTTTAAATTTATTTTTGGCAAACCTTTAACCAGTTCTAACTGTACAAGTTTAGCGATGGTTCTCATATTGATGTGTCTTACCTTCCTATGCCAGATCCATTGATAATCTTCTAATGTCACGAAGCATGACTGAATTGGAAGTTCTTCTAAGGAGACATTGAACATGTTTTTATCCCTGCATCCTAAAAATATGATATTTCTAGAGGATGGTGTTAGACTCAGGGGGAGCATAAGAGGATCCATGAAGTTGATGATCTTATACAATAATGTTTAGGCTTTTTACATGCCAATTCAATTGAATGGCATTTGTACTTTGTGTATGGGTTTGTCTAAGTTGATGCATCCTATGATCCATTCCATTAATATCATTGATGATTTTGAAAAGCAAAGTTTCTTAAAAAGCTTTTCTGAAACTTAAGTTTTCATAACTTCATAAAAAGCTAAGTGTTCCATGTTTCAAGTTTTAGGAAAAATGTTTTCTCACTGGTTTAATCTATTACAATCAAGTGGTAATCAATTACTTAAAAATAGAGCATATTTAATCAAAATGAAGCCCTTATTGTAATCGATTACAACACTGTGGTAATTGATTACTTGGCCCCTATTTTGATTGAAGCTTCCTGTGATAATCGATTACATGGTGTTTTACTCGATTACATTGCTCATCAATTTTTTCAAAAAGTCTGAAGAACACGTTCATCGATTACTTAAGTGATTTAATCGATTACTGACAATTACAACTATTTTTCTATAAATAGTTGTTGGTTGTGTGCACTTAAAAAAAGTAATGAATTTTGAAACCTATTATTCTGAGAGAAAAGTTATTAAGTGCATTTTAGTGTATGACCCATAAATCCTTTGTTTCGACAAACATCTAGAAATCTTGTGAGGATTTCCTTTTGGGCATTTGCTAAAAAATTTGCATTGGATCCCAGGTTGTAACTCTCCTTGTTACTTTATTGTATTTCTCTTAGAAATTCTTTGTTTGTAACTTGTGCAATAGCTTCTTAAATTTTTTCTAGAATAGGTTTTTCTAGAGGGAGACTAGACAATGGTTGTTTCTCTAATTCTTGATCACAAAGGGTCTATAGGTGTTAGATGCCTTGTTCTTTGTCTGGGATTTATTAAGAGTGATTGTAAAATTTGTAAGAACAAATTGCATATAGTTAGATCCTAGCTTGTTGGTTAGGAAAATGGATGTAGCTTCTCTTGGATTGAGAAGTGAACCAGTATAAATTCTGTGTTGTTTTCTTCTTCTCTAATCTTTTCTTTGGGTTATTGATTGTCATTCATTGGTTCAACTATTTCATAATCAACAGAAGCAATCTTGTTGTAAATGTATTTCATAAAGATTGGAGGTTGATTGATAAAAGGAATTCCAAGTTTGATATGTGATATGATCCATTAAACTCTTATTTTTAAAGCAAATTTTTAAAGGGGCAAGAAGAATTAATTCACCCCCCCTCTTGGTTTGTGTGATACTCATATTGTTTTCAATTGGCTCTCTAATAATACATGTGTTAGGTCTAAAAACAACTTTATAACACTGTAACATAATTCGCTTATGTAACACCCTGGAATTTTATAAGTAGAAAGATATTTGTGTTAATTAATTGTTTAATGTAAACTTGCAATCTGTTAAAGTGCTTTGCATGAGTGTTTGTGGGTGAGAAAAAAGTCAAATTTTGTGGCTGAGATAAGTTGTCCAAACATGCATAGTAAAGATGATGGTGGCTCTGGTGGCTGTTCGATCACGCAAGTGGGCAACTATGGTGCCTGTAATAGCTGGCTGATTCAAGTTGTTGGCAACTTGCCTCAATGATTCATCTATAAATAGCAGTGCAGGAAATAGAAATGTTCACTTTCATTTTCATGCATGTTTCTTTTCTTTTCTCTCTCTAAAACTCTTTGCACCAGAGATTTCTCTTCTTCCACCATCTGAACCACTTAAACTCTCGAGAACCACCGTAGCAGTGGCAGAAAATCCTCTCTGTTAAGAGGAACTTGTGAATGGAGCTTAACCTTTCATTCCTGGTCGCTGTGAGAATGAGTGTTTGAACAATACACGTTAGATCGAGAGAAAGGTATCCCTGTTGAGGTAAGGGGAGTTTATTGTGTTTATAATAATTTTAGATATAATGGTTGAGATAAAGTGTGTATTTGTTGTTTGATATTCTGTGTGAAATGTATAGATGATATCTGTAAGTGGTGTCTTTGTGAAGAAGACGACCACCGGGTTGGGTAAGTCGGGTTGAGCATGTGATATATATATATATATATTAAAACACTATTGTGTTATGACCTCGGCTACCGGGAAGGGTAGGCTGAGTTATGTATGTGTATTAATCCCTTGTGCTTGGGATGTCGGCTACCAAGATGGGTAGGCCGAGTTAAATATACGTGTCAATCCTTTGTGTTGTGATATCGGCTACCAGGATGGGTATGCCGAGTTGAACAATTTATGTAGCGTGCATGTGTGCATGCAGAACGTAACTGATTCCTTGTTGGCGGACATTTGTATACCGGGTTCCTAACCCAAGGTTGTTTCCTTGGAGCTGTTAGTGCTCGCTTCCCTTTCTGTAGTTGTGTCGGGTTCCTTACCCGGTGTGGTATGTTAGAGCTGTTAAGCTGAAGTTACTTCAAGAGAGGGAGAGTGAGAGCTACCGGGTTACTAACTCAGATGAGCTCGTGTATTCTCAGGAAAAGAGCCATCGGGTTCACTAACTCGAATGAGCTCGTGTCTTCTTGGGAAGAGAGCCATCAGGGCTTCTACTTGGTTGTGTTTGTGTTCTATCTTCTAGAACGACTGGGTTTCACACACGTGTCATCTCTAGAAACTCATTCTTTCCTTTCCTTAGAGAGAGACCGGGTTCCTTACCCGGGGTGAGCTGTTCTCTTTAGAATCACTAAGTTCAAGCCCTTTCTTTCTGAGCTAATGGGTTCCTTACTCGGTAGAGCTCGTATGTTCTTGGGAAAAGAGCTACCGGGTTCCCTTACAACCTTGTATATGTTGTTGATAAAACACAACCAAGTCTTACAAGCGCTACCAAATTAATCGATTACAGCGCTTGTGTAATCGATTGCATAAGAGATGAACCCGGCCTTGGTATTTTATAGAAACCCAAGGATTCCCTTACCGATCTTGTTCGACCTCTACCGACCTCTACCGACTTTGTCCGACCTTGTTCGGATTCTTTCTTCAAGAGTTGTTATAGATGAATAACAAATCGGACATCTAAAACCTCACACCACTTTATTTGAATGTTTGTGAATTATGTAAGTGATTACGTTGAGATTGGCCATTGTATTGGCTTGAGTTGTAATGCGTATGTACATGGGAGATGTATAGTGATGCCAGCCAAGAAGGAAGTGTGCCAATCTATACAGTGATGCCCATGGTGGCCCTTGTTTGGGGTAATGCGTATGTACATGGGAGATGTATAGTGACACCAGCAAGGAAGGAAGTGCTCCTGCCCCAGTCTATACAGTGGTACCATGAGAGATATACCTTGTTTGAGGCAATGTGTATGTACATGGGAGGTGTGAGGTGACACCAGCCAGGACGGGTTGTTCCTGTGCCGATCCATACAATGGTGCCCATGAGAGACATACTTCATGCATGACGAAAATAGGATGATTGACTGTAATAGTATGAGTAGTACTGGGGGGCCACGTATGTAGGGAGATCCTTATGACACCCATTTTGGCTGATCACCATGGGCGGTGAGTCCTGTGCACAACAGAGTGACCTCAACGTCAACTGCAGCTATCATTTGTACCACAGATTTGGCCTATTTCCCGAGAGATGGTACCACATTGCATTGACTGAGAGATAAGTCAGGAACATGTATCATGACTAGTCATTGTAAGATGAATTGTGAAATGTTTTTTGACGGGTTGTCCATGATTGATTGCGTGATGATATATTTGAATACTGTTGTATCACGATGACTAAGTTGTCTTGTTATTATAACTGATGATATTTATTAATTATTATTTTACATGATGGAATCACCTTTGCTTTGTTGTACCTTGTGATTCGATACCTGTGATGATCACGAACCGTGTTCGTGTGAGCAGATGAACAGTAGTAGGTGATCAGGAAGATGAACTATGTTGGTTGGAGCCGCCGAGTAGCCGGGATGTAAATGGACTAGATCCCGGGCAAGGGTTGTATTGTTGCTAGTTACACCCCTTGTTCTAATGGCTACACCCCATCATTTTGCTAGTTACACCCCGTCATTTAAATCCTTGTTTCTTTTGAGAATTTTGTACAATTCAAACTTGGTTATGTATAAATACTACCAACTTATGATTATTAATATACAAGTATTATGATGTATTGCATCTTTGTATATTCGAGTTTTGATTTGTGATATTGATTATACTTATGCGAAAAATATGCTACTATTTTTATAATCAACTTAAAGAGATTTTCAATTTTGTATCGGGAATAAAAGCATGATTAAAATATGATACAGTAGCAACGAGGTGGGTCATTATATTAGTGGTATCAGAGCAGGTCGGACCTTCCGGCCAGTGAGTTATGAGCTTATTATGTTTCTTATGTGCAGGTTGTGATTGATTGTTAAAGTGACTAGCTGTTCTGTGCTGGATTATGTTTATGTTGAAGCTTGTGTAGGATGTTAGTATGGTCATAATAAGTTTGTATTTCCATGTCTACTATACCATAAGTTCTATGCATTGTTGTGAGTTATCAGACTAGCCATCTGTATAATTCAGGACAATACAAGGGAACATTATGGCAAGTAGTTCGGGATACAAAGAATAGGGAGTTTGCATAATATAATATGGTGTTTGTTTTGGTATTCCTTCCTGGTTCTCACTTCTCGCTATGCGTAGGAAGTGATGGCTGATAGGAATGATCGCACGATTGCCGATGCTCTCCAAGCCTTAGCTCAGGCGTTGGGGAATCAACAAAGAGGAGAAGCTCTAAGAGCTGCGAAGTACCACGGGTTGGACTGATTTCAACGTAATAATCCTCCTTCTTTCCGTGGAGGATACAACCCAGATGGTACCCAGACCTGGATACGAGAGACTAAGAAGATTTTTCGAGTTATGGTGTGCCCGGAAGAGCAGAAGGTCGCCTTCAGCACATATACTCCGGCAGAAGAAGCCGAGTATTGGTGGGATAACACTCGCCAAAGCATGGAGGTAGAAGGCCGAGTAGTAACTTGGGAAACCTTTAAGGAGGTATTCCTAGAGAAATACTTTCCGAAGGATGTAAGGAACAAAAAGGAAATGGAGTTCCTTGAACTTAAGCAAGGAAACCGGACTGTAGTCGAGTATACGGCTAAGTTCGAAGAGTTAGTAAGATACTTTCCTCACTATCAAGGACGGGATGGTGAGAGTTCAAAGTGTGTGAAGTTCTTGAATGGTTTATGGCCTGAGGTAAAACAAGCCGTAAATTATCAAGGAGTTCAGCAGTTCCCTGCATTGGTCAACATGTGCAGAGTATGGGACGAGGATTCCCGAGATAGGGTGGCATACTACCGTAACATGGGCCTGGTAAAAGATAAGAAAACCGGGTTACAAAATTGTGGGAATCCTGATTGAGTATTTTTAGTTTAATATTTTTCTATTCTTCTTACCTTATTTGACTTCTCTTGGACTTTTATTTTCCCATTCTAATTCAGTTTTTACCTTAGGCAAACAAGTGGGCTTAATTGATAATTGTTGCTTATTTTCAGAGTTTTTGCTTACTTGACCTATCTTCCTTGCACAGGACCTAGAGAGCTCTATAGAGGTCCAAATAATGCATATAAGTAGTCCATGGAAATATAAGGAAAAGATATACAATTTTGTCAGAGATAAGTCGAGGCCAATTCTGTCATTTTGAGGGTCATTTTAGGCTTTGAAGTTAGAACCACTACACTTGAATTTTGGACTGCGAAATTGGTGTAATTAGTAATTAGTTAGATTAGTTGGGCTTCATTGTGGCCCATCATTTTCTACTGGCTCAGTCACTATATTTAAGTGATTTTAGTTATTTGGATGGACACACTTCATTTTTGCACAAACACATTTTGTAGTGACTTTTAGAAGTTTTTAGAATTAAAACCCTTTCTCTTATTTTCTCTCAACTGTTCTTCACTGTTCTTCATTTTCATTTATGTTCTTCCATTTTCTTGCACTAATTTCATGGGGCTTTCATTGATGATGATCATGGAAGGATAAACAATCAATCAATCCAAGGATTCAAGCCCAAGCAAGGAGAATTTGAGTTCTGGTTTGGTATTTCAAATTCTACGTGAATGTTCACTTTCTTCAATCCTCTATTCGATTTTCATGATTATGAATGTTTTTAGGATTGAAAGTGGATTAGGTTATAGATTCATTTCCTAATTTTGAATTTTAATCACAGATTATTTGGATGATATTTCAATTAGGTTTGTGGTTTCAATTAATTTAGGGGTTAATTCGATTGAACTGCTTCTAATGAAATTGAATGAACTTTCACAGCAAAATCATTATCTGAGAATTATGATAATTCGTATTGCTTGGTTTGGTGAATTGGATTAATGCTTTTAATCTGTTTTAGAATACCTTTTATCAATTATGTTAGTTTTTATTTTGCTACTTTTTTTTGCAATCTTTATTCACGAATGCAAACTGTTTGATAAAAATCCTCCCATTATTTGCTAGTGAATTGAAGTTGTAACCATATTGATTGTGTCTCTGAGTCAACCTAGGTTAATCCTGTGCTACAGAATTAGCGTAGTTCAATTGTTTTGAAGTGATACGACATCAGTTATCAAAACCCTACCCTACTCGTAAGCCATATGGCAACCAACCCGGTCATCCGAGAATCTCTGCTCCGGGTTCTTCTGGTGGAAATGGTGGTAGACATTCTACATTTCCAATTTGGATTGTCTGTTTCAAGTGCAGAAATCCCAGGCATATCTCTACTGAATGCAGGCCAGGTCTGATTTATTATAACTGTAAAGAGAAGGGTCACATCCAGATGAACTGCCCACATCCCAAGAAAGAGCGGAATGGAGGTGGTCAGCAGGACCAACCTGGACAACCGAGAATCACGGGAAGAGTATTTACTCTTAGTGGTGCTGAAGCCTCGAATTCCCAAGATCTAATCCAAGGTAAATGTTTCATAAACGGGATTCCTTTACTTGTGCTCTTTGATTCAGGCGCAACCCATTCTTTTATATCCCGGTTATGTGTGGAAAGACTTAAACTTTCTGTGTCTCCTTTGAATACTAAACTTGTAGTTGAGACCCCTGCTAGTTGGTCGGTGGTAACTTCCGAGATGTGTTTAAACTGTTTTGTTGAAATTTCTGAGAAGAAATTTCGTGTTGATCTGATTTGTTTGCCTCTCAGTCAGATCGATGTTATTTTGGGAATGGACTGGTTATCTTCCAACCAGGTTTTATTGAATTGTTTTGATAAAACGGTCATGTTTAGCAACCTGGACGTGAGAGATAAAGGGATGTTTATCTCGGCCAACTGGGTTATGTCCTCTTTAAAGGAAAATGCTCAAGTATACATAATCCTCGCAATCTAGGCATGGAAACCAAGGTTTCCTTAGACAACCTCCCTGTTGTTAAAGACTTTCCCAGAATATTTCCTGAGGATATATCCAGGTTACCACCAGAGAGAGAAGTAGAATTTTCCATAGACTTGGTACCCGGTGCTGGACCAATATCTATAGCTCCTTATAGGATGTCACCCATAGAACTAGCTGAGCTTAAGAAATAGTTAGAGGAACTGTTGGCTAAGCAATTTGTAAGGCCTAGTGTGTCACCATGGGGAGCACCTGTGCTGTTAGTAAAGAAAAAGGATGGAACTATGAAGTTGTGCATAGATTACCACCAGTTGAATAAGGTAACAATTAAGAATAAGTATTATTTGCCTAGGATAGACAACCTTATGGACCAACTAGCAGGAGCTTGCGTGTTTAGCAAGATAGATCTTAGGTCAGGTTACCACCAAATCCGGGTAAAGTCTGAGGATATTCCAAAGACTGCTTTTAGAACCCATTATGGTCATTATGAGTATCTGGTTATGCCCTTTGGTGTGACCAATGCTCCTAGTGTGTTCATGGATTAAATGAATAGAATCTTTCACCCTTACCTTGATAGCTTTGTAGTAGTTTTAATAGACGATATCCTAGTATATTCTAAGACTCAAGAAGAGCATGAGGAGCACTTGCAGATTGTGCTACAGACCCTTAAAAAGCGACAACTGTATGCTAAGTTGTCTAAGTGTGAATTTTGGTTGGAGAAGGTTAGTTTTCTTGGGCATGTAATATCCCAAGGAGGTATAGCAGTGGATCCTTCTAAGGTAGAAGTTGTCCTTGAGTGGGAATGCCCTAAGTCCGTGTTTGAGATTAGAAGTTTTCTGGGCCTGGCAGGATATTACAGGAGGTTTATAGAAGGTTTCTCTATGTTAGCATTACCTTTGACCAAGCTGACTCAGAAGAGACAAGTGTTTGTGTGGGATGACTAGTGTGAACGTAATTTCCAAACCCTCATATAAAAACTAAGAACTGCTCCTGTGTTAGTTTTGCCTAACCCAAAAGAACCCTTTGAAGTGTATTGTGACGCATCAAAGATGGGCTTAGGAGGAGTGTTGATGCAAAATGGTTGGGTTGTAGCCTATGCTTCTAGGCAGCTTAAGATGCATGAAAGGAACTACCCTACCCATGATTTGGAGTTAGTTGCCACAGTTTTTCCCTTAAGATATGGAGACATTATCTTTTTGGCTCCAAATTTGAGGTATTTAGTGATCATAAGAGCCTGAAATATTTGTTTAGTCAATAGGAATTAAACATGCGACAAATGAGATGGTTAGAATTTTTAAAGGATTACGATTTTGTGTTAAGTTATCATCCCGGCAAAGCCAATGTGGTGGCTGATGCCTTAAGTAGAAAATCTTTGCATGTATCTGCATTAATGGTTAGAGAATTGGATCTTTTGGAGCAGTTTAGATATCTTAGTCTAGCATGTGAGTTCACCCCAAATAGCATGAGACTAGGAGCCCTGCAGATTACGAATGGACTGTTAGAAGAGATCCAGGAAGGGCAGAAGTCTGACCCTTTTCTAAAACTCAACTGGAGTCCATAGCATCAGGAAATGCTAGTAGTTTTCATGTAGGACCGGATGGAGTGGTAAGACTTCAAGGAAGGATTTGTGTTCCCAACATATCCGGGCTTAATAAAATGATCTTAGAAGAGGGACATAGAAGTAACCTAAGCATTCACCCTGGCGCCACCAAGATGTACCAAGACCTTAAGACTATGTTTTGGTGGCCGAACATGAAGAAAGAGGTTAGTGAGTTTGTATATGCATGCTTGGTCTGTCAAAAAGATAAGGTAGAACACCAGAGACCATCGGGTAAGTTACAACCTTTAGAAATACCTCAATGGAAATGGGATAGTATTTCCATGGATTTTGTGGTGGGGTTACCTAGAACCCGAGCTGGGATGGATTCGATCTGGGTTATTGTGGATAGATTGACTAAGTCTGCTCACTTTATTACTATCAATATCCGATTTTCCTTAGAAAAGCTAACTTCCCTATACATTAGTGAGATTATCCGGTTGCATGGTGTACCCTCTAGTATAGTGTCTGACCGGAATCCGAGATTCACCTCTAGATTTTGGTAAAGTTTGAACAAGGCTTTAGGAACCCGACTTCGGCTGAGTTCGGCCTATCATCCTCAAACTGATGGTCAGATAGAGCGGACCATTCAATCTTTAGAAGATCTTTTGAGGGTGTGTGTTCTAGAATAAGGAGGTAGCGGGGATAGTTTTCTACCCTTGATAGGGTTCACCTACAATAATAGCTTTCACTCTACCATAGGCATGGCTCCCTACGAAGCCCTATATGGTAGAAGATGTAGAACACCCTTGTGTTGGGTAGAACCCGGTGAAAGTCTGGTGCTAGGGCCCAAGGTGATACAACAAACGACCAAGAAGGTCAAGTTGATCCGAGATAGAATGAGAACGGCCCAAAGCAGACAGAAAAGCTATCACGATAAAAGGAGGAAGGACCTAGAGTTTGAGGTCGGTGATCATGTATTTTTGAGGGTTACCCCTTGGACCGGGGTTGGTCGAGCATTAAAAACCCGAAAACTCACTCCACGGTATGTTGGTCCCTTCCAAATTCTAAAAAAAGTCGACCCTGTTGCGTACCAAATTGCCTTACCCCTGTTTCTTTCTAATATTCATGATGTATTTCATGTGTCCTAACTTCGTAAATATGTACATGATCCTTCTCATGTAGTTGGACTGGATGATATCCAAGTAAAAGAAAACCTGACGTATGAAACATCACCTTTGAGGATTGAGGATAAACGGGTAAAGCATCTAAGAGGGAAAGAAATTTCTTTGGTTAAGGTAATCTGGGGAAGTTCAGCAGGAGAAGATGAAACATAGGAATTGGAAAGTCAAATGCAGGAAGATTATCCAGCTCTATTTACAACAAGTAATTTCGGGGACGAAATTTCAAAATGGGTGGGAGAGTTGTAACACCCTAAAATTTTATAAGTAGAAATATATTTGTGTTAATTAATTGTTTAATGTAAACTTGCAATCTGTTAAAGTGCTTTGCATGGGTGTTTGTGAGTGAGAAGAAAGTCAACTTTTGTGGCTGAGATAAGTTGTTTGAACACGCATAGTAAAAATGGTGGTGGCTCTAGTGGCTGTTCGATCACGCAAGTGGGAAACTATGGTGGCTGTAATAGCTAGCTTATTCAAGTTGTTGGAAACTTGCCTCAATGATTTGTCTATGAATAGCAGGGCAGGAAACAGAAACGTTCACTTTCATTTCCGTGCGTGTTTCTTTTCGTTTCTCTCTTTAAAACTCTTTGCACCAGAGATTTCTCTTCTTCCACCTTCTGAACCACTTAAACTCTCGAGAACCACCGTAACAGCGGAGGAAAATCCTCTCTGTTAAGAGGAACTTGTGAATGGAGCTTAACCTTTCAATCCTGGTCGCTGTGAGAGCGAGTGTTTGAACAATACACATTAGATCGAGAGAAAGGTATCCCTGTTGAGGTAAGGGGAGTTTATTGTGTTTATAATAATTTTAGATATAATGGTTGAGATAAAGTATGTATCTGTTGTTTGATATTCTGTGTGAAATGTATAGATGATATCTGTAAGTGGTGTGTTTGTGAAGAAGATGACTACCGGGTTGGGTAAGTCGGGTTGAGCATGTGATATATATATTAAAACACTGTTGTATTGTGACCTCGGCTACCGGGAAGGGTAGGCTGAGTTATGTATGTCTGTTAATCCCTTGTGTTTGGGATGTTGGCTACCAAGATGGGTAGGCCGAGTTAAATATACATGTCAATCCCTTGTGTTGTGATATCAGCTACCGGGATAGGTATGCCGAGTTGAAAGGTTTACGTAGCGTGTATGTGTGCATGCAGAACGTAACTTAGTCCTTGTTAGCGGACATTTGTATACCGGGTTCCTAACTGATATGCGTTTGTCATGTGGCTTCAAAACAATTTAACTAAGCTAATTCTGCAGCACAGGGTTAACCTAGGTCGACTCAGAGACACGATCAATATGGTTCTAGCTTCAAATCATTGGTAATAATAAGGGGGAATTTTGTCAAACAGTTGGTATGCGCAAAGTAAAACATGCAAGAACACAAACTAAAATTAAAGAACAATGCAAAAATTAACAAGATTATCAAGGAGTAAAGTAAAACAGATTAGAAAGCATCAATCTAATTCACCAACCCAAGCTATTCGAATCATCATCATTCTCATAAGTTGATTCTATTATGAACATTCATTCAATCTCAATAGAAGCAGTTCAATCGAATTAACCCCTAAATTGATTGAAACCACAAACCCTAATTGAAATATCATCCAATTAATCTGTGATTTATATTCGAAATTAGGCAATGAATCCATAACCTAATCTGCTTTCAATTCTAAACGCATTCATAATCATGAAAACAGAATAGCAATTGAAGAAGAAAGTGAACATTCACACAGAATTCGAAATACTAAACCAGAACTCAAATTCTCCTCTTGCTTGGATTGGATCCTTGGATTGAGTGATTATTTAGCCTTCCATGATGATCACCAAGGAAAGCCCCATGAAGTAAGTGCAGAAAAATGGAAGAATAGTAAAATGGAAATGAAGAACATGAAGAACAATGAAGAACACATGAGAGAAAATGAAGAACAAGCTTTTGATTCTAAAAACTAAAGAAAAGAAATAATAAACTTGTTTGTGCAAAATGTAAAGTGCTGTCCAAGTTTCACTAAAGTTACTAATATGTAGTGACAAGGTCTGGAGTTTAAAATGGGCCATAAAAAACCCAACAATTCTAGTTATTTGCTATTTACAACCATAAAATCAAATTCGCAGCCCAAAATTGCAAGTGCAGAGGTTCTAATTTCGAAGCTTAAAATGACCCTCCAAATGACAGAATTGGCCTCGGGTTATTTCTAGCAAACTTGTAGATCTTTTTGTTATCTTTCCAGGGACTCCTAGAACGCTCCATTCAGAGTTTTGTAGAGCTCTGTAGGTCCTGTACAAGCCAGATACATCAAGTGAGCTTAAAATCCAAAAATACGCAACAATTAGCAATTAAGCCCACTAACTTGCCTAAGACAAAAACTGAATTAGAATAGGAAAATAAAAGTTCAAGAGAAGTCAAATAAACTAAGAATGATATAAAAAATATTTAACTAAAGGCACTCCATCACTAACCCAAGGTTGTTTCCTTATAGCTGTTAGTGCTCGCTTCCCTTTCTTTAGTTGTGTCGGGATCCTTACCCGGTGTGGTATGTTAGAGCTGTTAAGCTCAAGTTACTTCATGAGAGGGAAAGTGAGAGCTACCGGGTTACTAACTCAGATGAGCTCGTGTCTTCTCGGGAAAAGAGCCATCGGGTTCACTAACTCGGATGAGCTCGTGTCTTCTCGGGAAGAGAGCCACCGAGGCTTCTACTTGGTTGTGTTTGTGTTCTTTCTTCTAGAACGATCGGGTTCCATACACGTGTCGTCTCTAGAAACTCATTCTTTCCTATCCTTAGAGAGAGATTGGGTTCCTTACCCGGGGTGAGCTATTCTCTTTAGAACCGCTAAGTCCAAACCCTTTCTTTGTGAGTTATCGGGTTTCTTACTCGGAAGAGCTCGTGTGTTCTTTGGAAAAGAGCTACCGGGTTCCCTTACAACCTTGTTTATGTTGTTGACAAAACACAACCAAGTCTTACAAGGGCTATCGAATTAATCGATTATGGCGCTTATGTAATCGATTGCATAAGAGATGAACCCGGCCTTGGTATTTTATAGAAACCCAAGGATTCCCTTATCGACCTTGTTCGACCTCTATCGAATTTGTCCGACCTTGTTCGGATTCTTTCTTCAAGAGTTGTTATAGCTGAATAACAACTCGGACACCTAAAACCTCACATCACTTTATTTGAATGTTTGTGAATTACGTAAGTGATTACGTTGAGATTGGCCATTGTATTGGCTTGAGTTGTAATGCGTATGTACATGGGAGATGTATAGTGACACCAGCCAGGAAGGAAGTGTGCCGATCTATACAGTGATGCCCATGGTGGCCCTTGTTTGGGGTAATGTGTATTGATGTGTTGCAAACACATCTTAATTATAGATTAGTTTTAGGTCATATTTTTATTAAATAGTTAGTAAATAGTTCCAAAAATTAGTCATATTTAGTATTTTGCATTATAAAAGCATTTTAATATCATTTAAGTGTTTGCAGGCCAAAAAGAGGGAATTAAAAGTAAATAACAAGATCTGGAGAATCACGCGAGTCGCGCCAACATCCACGCGAGCTACTTGGAAGACCAGAGAAGATCACGCGGGTGGCGCCGTTATTCAAGTGAGTCGCGTGGGAACTTCCAGGTTTAAGCCATTTCAGCTCTGCCAATCCACGCGACACACTTGGTATCGCGCGCGGGTCGCGTGGTTAGGATTTTCTTTCCTGAATTAATGGATATATGTTTCGAAATTAGGCAGGAGGGTTTGATAAGTTACTGTAATTAAACTATTCGATATATATAGGAGTTTTCTGGACTTTTAGGATATATACATGAGGGCATAGAGAGACACACGGGGATGGAATTACACACAGAATAGAGAGTTTTAGTAAGAGCAAACCCTAGGAATCAAGATTTGGAGTCAAAGTTCTGCATAATCATGTTTCATCCAATTGCTTTGGTGTTCTTGAAGCCTATGGCTAGCTAATCATCTTATTGTGGAAAGGCCATGAACGTATGAGTTTCCTTCTGTAAATTGACTGGTATTAAATGCATATGTTTTGTTTATTTTAATTCTTTTCTGTGCTTAATTATAATCTTGTTTAGAATTGATCACTCTGAATGAGTATTGAGAGTTATACTTCGCAATGGACACGTTGGAATTATAACATCGGACCTGTTAAGATTAACACTTGCTCTTCACCTAGACATAGGGATGCATGAGTGCGGAGGTTATAATATGTTCTTTGATTGCTTGAACTGATTAGTTTCGCTAAGACATTAGGTTACAAACTCAGTTTAAAGGGTTAATTAACTAAGACATTAGGGATTAACTAAAATAGAAAAGACTTATTCTCCGAGTAAACATAACACGAACCCATAAGATTTGTTCTCTGAATTCTTAGTTTGACAGAATCGCTAGAAGGTTAGGGTTCTCGATCGAATTAAAGGGTTGAATCGCTGGTTATGACTCTAGTAGTTCTAGGATTTATGAATATAGGAGAGATTGATCTTATGTAAACTTCAAGATAAAATAATCAGTCAATTGAAGGAGGTAATACTTATAAGGGATTGTGCCTGACCACAATTATTTCTCATTGGTAATCTTTCAACTTAAATTTATTGTTTTATTTGATTTTTTCTTTTATCAATACAATCATTCAACAACTTTTGCGTATTTTTTCTGTTCTTGTTCAAGCATAATCTTTATAATTATTGCTAAAAATTACCCAATCCCTGTGGAGACGATACTTTACTTACACTTTATTACTTGTTAAACGATCGGTGCACTTGCCGTAAACATATTCGCATAAATCGCGCAACATGTATGTACATGGGAGATGTATAGTGACACCAGCAAGGAAGGAAGTGCTCCTGCCCCGGTCTATACAGTGGTACCATGAGAGACATACTTCATGCATGACAAAATTAGGATGATTGATTGTAATAGTACGAGTAGTATTGGGGGGCCACATCTGTAGGGAGATCCTTATGACACCATTTAGCTGATCACCATGGGGTGGTGAGTCCTATGCACAACAGAGTGACCCCAATGTCAACTACAACTATCATTTATACCATGGATTTGGCCTATTTTCGAAGAGATGGTACCACATTGCATTGACTGAGAGATAAGTCAGGAACATGCATCATGACTAGTCATTGTAAGATGAATTGTGAAATGTTTTTGGACGGGTTGTCCATGATTGATTGCGTGATGATATGTTTGAATATTGTTGTATCACGATGACTGAGTTGTCTTGTTATTATAACTGATGATATTTATTAATTATTATTTTACATGATGGACTCACCTTTGCTTTGTTGTACCTTGTGATTCGGTACCTGTGTTCGTGTGAGCAGATGAACAACAGTAGGTTACCGGAAATATGACCTATGTTGGTTGGAGCCGCCGAGTAGCCGGGATGTAGATGGACTGGATCCCGGGCAAGGGTTGTATTTTTGCTAGTTACACCCCTTGTTCTAATGGCTACACCCCATCATTTTGCTAGTTACACCTCGTCATTTAAATCCTTGTTTCTTTTGAGAATTTTGTACAATTCAGACTTGGTTATGTATAATCACTACCAACTTATGATTATTAATATACAAGTATAATGATGTATTGCATCTTTGTATATTCGAGTTTTGATTTGTGATATTGATTATACTTACGTGGAAAATTTACTACTATTTTTATAATCAACTTAAAGAGATTTTCAATTACAAAATCGGGAATAAAAGCATGATTAAGAGTATGATACAGTGGCGACGAGGCGGGTCGTTACAGCTTATGTTAAACAAGTTATGTTGTAGACCTTTTACATAATATGCATTATTTAAATAAGTAGAATTAGGGTTACTTGTCTTTCCAATGCCTTTGATTTAACTTGGTTGTTGCCCCAAAGGTGACTACTCCTCCATCCTCCTAATTGATGTCCATGAATTGACTCTTGTCTCATGTCATGTGTCTAGAGTAGTTAGCATCTAAAATTAATTATTTATTTCTTCTAGTTATCATCAGGAAGTCATCAATAATTACTTCTTATGTACTTTCCATTAAGTAGATGTTTGAGTCCTCTCCTCTTTAGCCTTAGAATCATTAGCCTATAGTGAACTTAAATATACTATCTTTTGAATATATCATTTTAGTCTTCTGCACTCTATCCTCGAGTCTCTTCTTAAGAAGGCATGTGGTTTTCCCCTTCATTATTGACTTCTCAATGGTTCACACTCTGAAATACAATAAATCACACTAGAAAGGGGGTTGAATAGCGTGTTAGATAAGGTTATAATAATTTTGGAATTGAAAAGAATAATATATGTAAAAAGAGTTTTTATTTATGTCATCCAGTAATAAGAGTTATCATATAGGAATTAATAAACCAATGATTTGAAAATAGTTTAATATATATAAAACTTGTGTGAAAGTCGGGTCAATGTTAGGCTTCAAAGAATACTCAGACAAAGTTAAAGAGAATAGTAGAAATTCTGGATTTCTATTGGTTCACTCAACCTAAGCTGCGTCCAGTTCTCCTTTACAAAATAGTAAAGGGTTCCATTAATCAATGATTGATTACAACAAGTATTTCGTTCTGTCACCCCATGCTTTACAAGTATTCTCTAGGCCACTACTGGCACAACCCTTAGACTCCCCATGAATCTAAAAGCACCTAAGTATTGTTTTGTCACTAAGCCATTGTTGAATTTAACAAACAAATAGTTTGAAGAATCATTGATTCTAACACTTGAAGAGTGCATTTATAGTAAAGTAAGACTCAGTACAATAATTTTGCTAAGAAAAGGATAGACTCTATGAGTATTGTGTTTCACATAGTGTATATCTCTTGATTCTTTCTCGCTTTTCCTTAAATGTATGAATATTGTTTGTGAACCTTGAGGTTGATTTGACATTCCTTTATAGAAGAAGGATGATCAAAACACTGTAAAATGTTGTCCATTCAATTTCTGACCATTGTTGATTTGATTCTTCTGGTGCCATCTAGGAATAGATGGGCTTGGTGTAATTTTTAGCAAGTGTGATATGTTCTCCTCAGTTAGAATGATTGTTGATAAATTATTTCTAAATTTGTAATTGACATTCTGATTTCAAATGTTAGTTGCTTATATAAGAAAATATAATATTATGACACATAATATTCTTTGTATAGATGGATATTTATACATAGTGGAATAAAGGGATCATACTCATGTAATATATTGGATATGTTTATAAGTATAGAGAACAGATGGATGCGACCATGATTTAATGCAAAGAAAATTCCATTAAAGGATAGTGGACAATGATAGTGACCATTTAGGACTAGATAAGTCTTACCATATTTGCTTCAAAGCTATGTCTTTTTCACTTACAGATAAATCATTAGTCATCACAAATTTATATATTTGTTTCCATCAAAACTAAGGGATGAGTGGATGGTCCAATGATGGATTGTCCAGTTCTAACACTCTATAACACTTCACTCAACTTCCTTGTTGTTTAGAACCCTCCACAAGTAGCCCTTTCTGAGACCTCAAAAATTTGTTTTGGCTGCTTTTAGGATCAATGACTGTCCCCAAAAAACAACACGAGAATTTTTAGCATGCTTTGTCCTCACTCACACACTTTTTGGGAAATAACTACTCCATCCCAAACATGCTTAACTACGAAGTTCTAAGTTATGAGCTATTGAAAAGTAGGTGCATCTTGTTGGTATAGGGCATTATAAATGGTACCAGAGCAAACCTCTCTCCCAGTATGGTATTGTTCGAGGATGAAACAAGTAGAAGCATATGGGCATGTAACACCTCAAGTGAATCACATCCAAATGAAAAAAATTATAGAGATTGTATAAGTGTGGAACTGTACAATGAGGATGACTTAATGGAATTAACTAGTACCTATACCAACATGATGCATCTACTTGTTGATAGCTCATCACTTAAGAACTTCATAGTTAAGTATGCTTGACTTGGAGCAATTATGGGATGGGTGACCTTTTGGGAAGTTTCCCAGAAAGCGTGTGGGTGAGGAAAAAACACGTTTAAAAGTCTCATGTTGGTTTGTGGGGACAATGGTTGATCCTAAAAATAGCCAAAACAGATTGTTAAGGTCTCAAAAAGGGCTATCTATGGAGGGTTCTAATCGGTGGAAGGTTTTGACCAATAAGGAAGTTGAGTGAAGTGTCACCGTGTGAAGTTTTGTAAAGTGTTAGATGTTGAGATGCAATAATCAAGGTCAATATATGATCCTTTTCTTATTTCCAAAGGTGATTTTTGGTCTTCTTCTGTTCGATATTCTTGCCGATGAAGTGCAGAACTCGTGGCACTTTTCCACATTAAAAAAATTTCATCAATGATATTTACAACATGGATGTTTAGAAAATTTTCTATTCCATCAATAGGTAGATTCTTGCTATAGGAACTCATATAGAGTTCCTCATAATGGGCATATGTGTGCTCTTCCCATTAGTGGTTGGTGGTGCATTGCTTTTGCTAACTTCTTCTTTTTCAACAACCATCACTTCTCAAGGATCTTTTCCTCTTTCATTGTTAAGTGCACTCAATCCTCAAAGGCTGAGCTCTAATACCAACTAAAGTGGATTAGAAGGTCACTAGAATGTGGTTGGATAGTAGCACTTAATCAATATGGCTTTTTCAACAAAAGAACACACAACTTCTGAAGTTTTAAAGATATATCAAAGATTTAACTTAAAAATGATTTGTTGAGAGCATTCATTATCCTTTGATAGTATTTGTATAAAATAGTTTTCTAGTAAAAATTATACAAAGATACTATCGTATATTGCTTCAGAAGCTACTCAAGAAATGCCAGGCACGGGGTAGGTAGAACATATTTTTTTACTTTTAAGTATATGAGTAGGAGTTGCTTCTGGACTTCAAAAGTAGTTTGAGAAAACTTCTGATGATTTTATAACAAAGATATACCATTATTAAAACTAAGTTTTTTAAATTAAAGATGCAAAAGCAACAAATCAAAAGTAGTGAGAAGGATAAAGCACACACATGATTTATATTAATTCACCCACAACCTTAGGCTACATTCAGTCCCTACACCTATAGGATTTCCACTAACACAAGCATGAGCCATGGTATTCTTTCTTTCTTTCTTAAACATGTAGTATTCTGCTAGCTCTATAAGTTTCCCATGAGTATTCTTTCAAAGTCTTTCCAGGATTCACATTAGTATTATGTAAGCCTCTACAAGCTATCTACCCAAGTATTCTTTCTAAAAGCCTCTTCAGGCTTCAAACCCTTAGTAAAACCTATTACTTGCCTCACACAACAATGTGTTGTCCTCACACACAACCTACATAAGTAGTATTCCCATATTACTCTTCTAAGGTTCCTTATCATAAGTGGGTTCTATTTAGGATCAAGTACTTATACATATTTCAGGGAAAAACCCATCAGTAAGCTCCCCCTTAAAAGATCTTTACAACTCTCTATGGCAAGGTAGATTTGGCTCTAAAGTTCAAGAGAGTCTAGGCTAAGGAAGATTAGTATCAAAACTAATGATATATTTACAATTCGGCTTCTTGTCTATACCCTTTTTAATCTATCTTCCTTCCTAGCAAAGAAGTCAATCTACACTTCAATGTCCTTATACAGACCCTTGAAGAACACCATTGCTTATATTCTTGATGGCTTGGAGCCAAGGAAATCTATTGTGAGTTTTTCCTATCATGTAGTTGGATCCTTATTCTTCCTTAGCTAGAACAAGTTGCACATATTTGATTTTGAAATATACCTACTAATGCTTGTTATCGTGCAGTAACTCATGAATCATTCCTTCTCTAGTATGGTCATGAGTTCACACTTTGTTATTGTTGCAATTGTTGAGACTCCTTTTCTTTTCTTTCGTTGCCTTGTAACAATATGACCAATAATTCATGACTAGCTTTTTTCTTCTTGAAATTTGATCATAATCATCCAAAGAGCTTGTCACGAACAAGCCTTAGTACATTGTTGCATGGCTTGATCTTCATATATTTTGGTGTCTTCATTTTTTTCTCCAGCATTGCATTCTCTAATGACCATGTGTAACTTCTGATATCTACCCTTTGACTTAAACTACCTCGAGAATCATGCTTCTAGTCAGATACAATTGTTGTTATCTGCACTTTGACATAGAAATCATGATTGCCCTTTTGCTTTTGGTTTCTTGCTTCTGAAGATGCATGAACTTCAAATTTAAAAAGCCTTCATTGCAGGCCCATGCTTCACACGTTTCTCCATGCTTCTTGACTAAGTCTTGTTTGTTTGTAGCACTCAAGGAAAACCATTAGTAGCACAAATCTAAAGGACTTAGAATTTGCTTATTAGAAGTTTGTCGTCATTGAAACATTTAGCTCATAATGGGTTATGCTTCAACAAATTTCACATGTTAAACCAATAAAAGAAAGTTCAAAATCATACTCGAAAACCGAAAATAATAAGCTTTTTTTTCCAAAAGGAATAACTTGTTACTAAATAAATAAAGGGAACAAACCATTTTAGAACTTTTAAAAATTAAAAGACTAATTAAAAAAATAATAAAAAAATAAGTTATGAGGACCCTTTTTTATATTTTTGCCAAACAAACTACATATTTTGCCATTTAGTTTTGAACTCCAAAGGATACAATACATAATCATCTCATTAGGGATGGCAAAGACCCCCCTGGATTTCCGTGGATAAAATCCACAGCAGATAGAAAATGAATATCTTTAGCAGGTACTTGAAAGTAACATACGAATACTTTCATTATTCGTTTGTTGATGGGGCAGGGATAGTATTATCGTAACCATACTCGCGATTAACTATTACCCATTAATACTAAAATACTTAAAATACACACACACACACACACACACACACACACATATATATATATATATATATATATATATATATATATATATTAGTGTAGTTTATTTGTACTTATATTTTGGGTGCAATTTTATTTGGACTTAAATTTTAGGGTAGTTTTATTTGAGTTTATACTTTAAAGAATGGTTTTCAGATAATTTTGTTTGGATCTCATAAAATATTTTTTATTTATTCATTTTTTATTTTTTTTAAAGAAATATCCATGAATATTATTAATGTGTAGAATATTTGAATAATTCTAGTTATAATCATTTAAATTTATTTTTAAAATAAAATATTATGATAAAAATATTTTAAAGCTATTTTTTATGTTTTTATATATACCCGTGAATATATATATATATATATATATATATATATATATATATATTAAAAACTTGTGGGTATGCGCTTAACGAGTACCCGTGCCGACACAAAATAGGTATTTATCCAGTGGTTCAGGTAGCGGGTAACTACTACCTATACCCGCTCCTTCATGTTGTTATCCCTATATCTGATGCACTAGATACACTAATATATTAATAAGATCTAATGCACCTCGTAAATAAGGAGACATTTGTTGATAAAGTCTTAGTTTTTTTTTTTTTGAATAAGGGGGATGATATGCAAAGTATCATATATATTAGGAGTTTGACATCCAAACCAGGTTTACACCTCAAGACTTACCATTCTCGTAAAGTCAAATGGTACACCTGTAAAGTAGAGTTATTCACAATATTTTATGTTATTATTATAATGAGTACTTAGGGCATTTACAGACAATTAGTTGAGAGATAATAAATTAGATCAATTAAAATTTAAAATTTGGTCATTTTTTAGTGTATTTTTTTCTAAAAGGATTTGATGGGAAATGAATGACCTTGTCAAATCATGGTATTAAAGCAAAAGCCTCGATCAAACCAATATCATAAGCTAACAATGCCATAAGGTTTTCATCAAACCCTTTTGGAAACAATGTCATTTGAAAAGTATGCTAAAAACCAGTAAATTTTAAATTTTAATTCATTAAGTTTATTTTCTCTCAACTAATTATTAATAAATGCTCCTAACTGCTCATTATAATAATAATAATATATCTAATATTCCAAAAACAAATATATCTAATGGTTAAATATCATTATTTATCATTCTTAGAGTTTCTTCTCTTTTTTATTTTTTTAAGAGGAAGTTGGAATTCATTGAGCCAAATTGGTCAACGGCAGAGGTTGTATATCACCAATTACAACCGAGGCTAATTGAGAAGGGACATCTTCAATCCAATATTCTTCAAGTACCAAAAATTCTATGTGTTAAGGAATTGACAGCTCTGTTTGCTACTCTAGGAGCACAAGTATTACATCTATTCATAAGTCTATAACCCATAATTACATTGTTACGTCAAAAGATATTTATGTCTTAAGACGAATCAAAACCATTAATTATTTTGATTAGATGCAAACAAATACAAAGATTAAAAGTTGTGTCATGTGAAATCCACGTCTAAAATTCCATATTTGATGTTTTATTAGAACATGCCTTGAGAAGTTTGCGTCTGATGTTTCAGACGATAAGAAAATAAAGTCATGATATAATATGACATTTAAGACTTTATTTAATATTTTGTGTCTCAAATCTCTTTTGTAGAAACATTCTCCTAGGATCTATCGAATCTTATGAAAAATAAATGAAGCCAAGGTTTGAAATTCCTCAATCGCCACCAAAAGAAGAGCTTTGTTATACAAGACTTGCTCTGACATAAAGGAAGTGACTACCTATTGTAGTACTCAATATGCAAGCTTCAAAGAGTGGACTCTCTACATGAGGAAAGGATGTGCATTTAATGCAAGCATTAAATGCCCTCAACAACCACATTCATCAGACGAAGATTAAGTGAATAAATTTACCTGTTGCGAGACAATGAACATTGGAATATGAGGCCTATATAAACTAAAAGCTTTTAAGACTTGAAAAATTAATCTTGCGTGAAAAACATTCCTTATACTTTCTTCAAAAAGCTCTTCGTATATTATTGTATTGTTAGATAAATCTCTTAAAACATCTTGAACATATTGAGAGAAAAAGACTAAGTGTTGATCGTATATTTGTTTGTAATAGGATTCTAGATTTAGTCTCTAAGAAAACGCTAACCACAAATCTCTTATGATATGTTTAGAGCCAATAGTGGTTTGGTATGGCAAAGAATATTGGGTGTTAATCATGCTTGGAGTAGAGCTTGATTTGTAGAGTCAGAAATGGTTGTGATACAATACTTGTAACTTGTGAGAAGTTAGTGGAACTTGGTATTTTGCTAAGAACTGGATGTAGTCTCAGTGGTAGGGATGAACCAATATAACTTTTTTTTTTTGATATTTTCTTGCTTTCCTTTTGCTTTCAACTGACCCAGGTTTTGAATTTGTTTTTAGGCTTTTGAAAACATCTTATGCTTTACATGTTTTTTTTTCATCGTCTGACTGTGTTTTTCATAAGATCTGTTATTTAATTTACAAAGTTTCTTCTTGAGACGAAAAACTTTGTTTGATTGCAAAAATGTTTTAAAAAATTTTAAAATCATAATTTAAACCATCTTCTTGTGATATTTGCCTTTACATACATCACCAAAATCATAACTATAAGATCTATTGGCCTTTTCCAAGCATTGACCAACCTTTCACAATTTGATTCAAATTGGACATTGGTAAGGGCCAAATAAGAAGTTGTTTTAATTGCACATCTAAAAGAAATGGCTTAAGCAACATGCAATTCATAGTAGTTTGGCAGAAAGAGGGATGTTGTAGCTAGGAAAGCACCCTCATGGTCTCGGTAGATAACTTCAATCCCTATCCCTCGATCTCCTTTTAAGACCATTGTCAACATTTTCCTTAATCATACCCCTTTGAGGCTTCCTCCATTGAGCAAATACAGACTGATCAACTATTGGTTTTGTTTATTTGATTTTATCAACTTGTAGAAATTGTGCTTTAGCTATAATAACAGGTAAGAGTGTGACTCATTGAAAATCCTATTGATTTCTAACAGACCAACTAGTCCATAACAATTCACAAATTCTTCCCCAGAATTCCATGTCCCTAATAGATAAACCATCATGTAAAAGAATCATTTTCATTCACCTAGATTCAACACCTTAGATTGGAAGTGAACCAAATCGATTTAACTTCATCACACAACATCAACAATGAACAATACTTTCCTATTTCATCCCACGCATTCTACAAAATGAATCTATATTTAAGCCTCTAGGCGTCAGGTTTTCTTTTATTTGAAGTATACTATTGGATTAAGGGGGAGCTGCTTCAGGAATAAGAAGAAATTACTCAAGATTTGGTTTTGAGCTTTCAACATGCAAAGGACAACTTGAAGACAATTTAGAATTAAATTGTGTAAGAGAAAAGCAATTCTGGTGATCCAAGTGCATTGCATTCATTCATTACATATTCAACTTAATTAAGTCAACAAAAATCACAAGGCATTATCAATTCAACTAAAGGTTTTAAATAATTCAAAGGTTTTAAGAAAAAGCATTTTTCACTATAATAATCAATTACAGTAATGGTTTAATCGATTATTTTGTTCTTCATCAAATCTGAAAAATCATCAGGAACAGTTTAATCGATTACCATGTCGAATTAATCGATTATTTGACTTACGCTTTCATATAAACTACATTGTTAAACTCTTTTAACCGATTATATTTAAGTCGTAATCGATTACATGCTTACATCTGATTTTAGCATTGAACTGCCATAATCGATTACCCAAGTTCGTAATCGATTGTTTTTGAAAAATTATGCTGCACTGTCTTAATCGATTACCAGAATTCGTAATCGATTATCTAAGCTTTATGAAAATACATTAGGACTGGTTTAATCAATTACCAAGTTCTGTAATCGATTAAACAAGCTTTGTGAAAAATATGCTTTGACTGTAATAATCGATTACAGCTCGAGATAATCAATTATTTTGATTGTTATTCAAACCCAGAAAAGCTATGAACAGATTAATCGATTATTATGACAATGTAATCGATTACCAAAGTAATTTAATCGATTATTAGTGCATTTTAATCGATTACTGACAGTTAAAAAATTATGTTATAAATAGAACCCTTGCTCAGCTATTTTTGTAACTTGCGTGGAATAATACCCATTCGAAATTTCTGAGCTAAAACAGTATTCTGAGCGTTCTTAATTCGTTTCTGAGGGTTTGATTCAGTCATGCTTCATGTTGCATTGATCATGTGAAAATAAGTCACTCTTTCAACATGCAACCAGTTTAAGATTAAGGAAAGCTATGTTTCTTGTGTTTTAAAGATTCAACCTTTTCTGGTAAAATCATTTGCATTGCATACATTGGACCATCAGGTTGTTTCTCTCGTTAATCTGATTGTAATTTTCGTTTTTGATTATTGTTGTGTAATTTACTATTGTAATTGAGTTCTTACATGTAACTAGAGATAGGGTTTCTCTAGGGGTTTTGCTGAGTAGTGTTCTCAATGGGTTTGTCTCTAAGGATCTAATAGTATTTTAAATTTCTGAACTTTATCTAGGGTTGATGAAGAAAGGCTGTGTAATTACTTGTAAGAACATAAATTAAATAGTGGAACTTCACTCTAGTATTGAGTGGAAGAAACTGGATGTAGCTTCATGGTTTTGAAGTGAACTAGTATAAATTGCTTGTGTGTTGTTTTCTGTATCTACTCTCCTCATATTAATTTTTTCTTGATTCATTTGCTTATCTTGAAAAGTCAGTTTTGATCCATTGAATTTTAAGGGACTGAGCTACTTGATTGAATAAGGTTTATTGGTTTTGAAAAGCGATAAAGATCCTTTAAAACTCTGATTTTGATTAAATAATTTTTGATTTACCAAGGTCTAACCAATTAACCCCCCCCTCTTGGTTAAGTGTGAAGTATTCATATCATTTTCAATTGGTATTAAGAGCTGGTTCTTGAAAGTTACTCAAGATCACTAAATTTCTTTCAAAATGAATACCTCACAAATAACTTTCAAGGAAGGTGCTTCTTTAAACAGACCTCCTTTATTTGAGGGTGAAAATTTCAGCTTTTGGAAAAATAGAATGAAGATCTTTATTCAATCAAATGATCCCAGAGCTTGGAATTCAATAGAGAAAGGTCCTGTAGTGCCCATCAAAACTGTTGGAAATGAAATGATTTCCAAAGAATGGGATGAGATGAATGATGCTGAGAAAAGGCTTGTTCAATATGATTTAAAAGCCAAAAATATGATAACCCACTCTTTCCTCTGATGAATTTTTCAGAACAGTTAGGTGTGCAAGTGCTAAGGAAATGTGGGAGATGCTAGAGATTACTCATGAAGGAACTGAAGAAGTTAGAAGATCAATGAAGCATTCATTGATCCATAAGTTTGAGATGTTTAAGATGAACACCAATGAAAGCATTTCTCAACTCCAAACAAGATTCACACACATTGTCAATCATCTATTGGGACTTGGAAAAACTTTTGATGTTGAGGAACTAAACATCAAAATCTTGAAGTGTCTAACTAGAGCTTGGCAACCAAAAGTGACAACAATTAAAGAATCTAAGGATTTGTCCAAAATGTCAATGGCTGCACTCTTTGGTAAGTTGCTTGAATATGAATTAGAATTGTCTCAACTAACGTGTGTTGAAGATGCAGAAAAGAAAGGCAAAGGAATTGCTCTAAAAGCTGCAACACCTAAAGCTGAAAAAGAAGAAGAATCAAGTGATGAGGAAGATGAAGAAAACATGAACTTAATAGTTAAAAAGTTCAGCAAATTTCTAAGGAGAAACAAGGGCAAGAGATCCTCTAGAAACTCCAAGAATAACAACAACAACAAGAAGATTGATAGCAACTTCACATGCTTTGAATGTGGAAAACCAGGCCACATCAAGTCTGAATGCTCAATCTACTTGAAGAAGCAACAAGGGGACAACAAAGCAAAGAAGGAAGGAAAATCAAGAAGAGCATACATTGCTTGGGAAGAAAATGACTCAACAACTTTAGAATCCTCTACTGAAAATGAAGAAGCTAACATGTTCCTAACCTCCATTGTCAATGAAGAGAATGATGATCTCCTAGATGAGAAAGATGAAGCTTCAAACATAGAATCTGAGGTATATTCTGATTATGATAATGCAATTGATGCTTTTCATGACATGCATAATGAAGCACAAAAATTAGCAAAAGCAAATAAAAAACTTAAAGGTGACTTAAGGTGGCATATATCCAAACTTGCAGAATTGCAAGAAACTAATTGTAAACTGAATGAAGAACTTAATAAACTTCTTTCAAGTTACAAATTAAATGGATGCACATGTACCTTAGCCATCCTTAAAGTTGATAAATACAATGAATTACAAAAGGAATTTGATGAGTATAAACTGAGCAAAGAAAAGGAAAGTATGATGTTAAAAACTGAAATTAGTGATTTGGCTGATTTATTAAGAAAGTTTTATAACGGCAAATGCAACTTAGAAGAATTGCTAAGTGTTCAAAAACATGCTGGTGATACTTATGGTTTAGGTTATAAACATGGTGCCAAGAATAAAGGTAAAACTGTGTTTGTATCTCCAAAACATAAATATCATAGGCAATATTTTCAGTCAAATGCTTTTCATAAAGTTGCTCATGTTAAGTCATCTAAACTTCCTACTTACAATTATTGTATGATAAAAGGCCATACATCTTACAAGTGCTTTGCTAGAAGATTTTATGTTCCAAGTGGAGAATGTATATGGATTGAGAAAAGAAAGAAAGCAACTAACCCCTTTGGACCCAACCTAAATTGGGTACCACTTGTCTCTTCTTAATTTGAATTGTGCAGATATGTCTTAGAGCTAAATCATCTACATGGTATCTAGATAGTGGATGCTCTAGACATATGACTGGTGACAAGTCTTTGCTCACAGACTTTATTCCTAAAGATGGAGGCTTTGTCACTTATGGAGGCAATAATAAGGGTAAGATCATTGGTGAAGGCAACATTGGAGATAACTTCTACACCAAAATCAGCAATGTTCTTTTTGTGGATGGCTTGAAACACAACCTTCTAAGCATAAGCCAATTATGTGACAAAGGCTTTAAAGTTTCATTTAATGAAGATTGTTGTATGGTTTGTGATAGCCAAAGTAGTGAAGTTATCCATATTGGTAAGAGAAAAGGTAATATCTATCTACTTTCAATTGACCATGCATTTCTTCACAAAACTTCATGCTTAATGAGTAAGAGAGATGAATCTTGGTTGTGGCATAGGAGAGCTAGTCATATTAACATGCACTATATGAACAAACTCATTAAAAAGGACTTAGTGATTAGTTTACCAAAACTCAAATTTGAGAAGGACAAACTATGTGATGCTTGTCAAAAGGGGAAACAAACTAAAATTTCTTTTCAAAGCAAAAACATTGTTTCCACCTCTAGACCACTTGAACTACTTCACATTGATTTGTTTGGTCCTTCAAAAACCATGAGTTTAGGTGACAATTATTATGGACTTGTGGTTGTTGATGACTACTCTAGATATACTTGAACTTTGTTTTTAAAATTCAAAATTGATGCTTTCCTTGCTTTTAGAAAATTAGCCAAAGTTGTTCAAAATGAGAAAAGTAATAAAATTATCTCAATAAGAAGTGATCATGGTGGAGAATTCCAAAATGAGCATTTTGAAATCTTTTGTGAAGAAAATGGAATCAACCACAATTTTTCAGCTCCAAGAACACCTCAACAATATGGTGTTGTGAAGAGGAAAAATAGATCACTTGAAGAAGGTGCAAGAACACTTTTGAATGAGACAAATTTACCAAAATAATTTTGGACTGATGCAGTGAGTACAATATGCTATACTTTAAATAGACTACTCATAAGGTCTGTTTTAAAGAAAACTCCTTATGAGCTGTACAAAGGCAAAAAGCCAAACATATCTCACTTGAGAACCTTTTGGCTGCAAGTGTTTTGTATTAAATAATGGAAAAGAATCACTTGGAAAGTTTGATGCAAAGGCTGATGAAGCTATATTTCTAGGATATTCATTACATAGTAAAGCCTATAGAGTATTCAACAAAAGAACCATGTGCATGGAAGAATCTGTTCATGTAATCTATGATGAGTCTAACTCCTCAAGAGAGGAAAAGAAATGTGATTTAGATTCAGGTCCTATGGAAGAAATTGTCCATCCCATTGAAGAAAAAGGAGAACCAAGTTCTGCAACAATTCCATCAACATCAAATCTAGAGCCAAAAGAACGGAGAACAACAAGAGATCTTTCCCTTGATAACATCATTGGTGAAGTTTCAAAGGGAGTATCCACTAGATCCTTATTAAAAAATCTTTGTTGTGACATGGCTTTTGTTTCACAAATTGAACCTAATAGCATTAGTCAAGCATTATTAGATGAACATTGGTTAATGGCCATGCATGATGAGTTGAATCAATTCAAAAGAAATGAGGTTTGGGAATTAGTCCCTAGAACATCAACTCATAAACCTATTGGTACTAAATGGGGTTTTAGAAATAAGCTGGATGAAAGTGGGATCATAGTAAGGAACAAAGCTAGATTGGTTGCTAAAGGATACAACCAAGAGGAAGACATTGACTATGATGAGACTTATGCTCCAGTAGCTAGACTAGAAGCCATTAGGTTGCTGCTTGCATATGCTTGCTTAATGAATTTCAAATTGTTTCAAATGGATGTTAAAAGTGCTTTCTTAAATGGATACATAGATGAGGAAGTTTATGTTAAACAACCTCTTGGATTTATTGATCACAAACATCCTAACCATGTTTACAAATTAAGAAAAACATTGTATGGTTTGAAACAAGCACCTAGATCATGGTATGAAAGGTTAAGTAAATTTCTAATTGAACAATCCTTCATAAGAGGCCAAATTGATAAAACCTTGTTCATTAAGAGAAAAGGAAAAGATATACTATTAATTCAAATTTATGTTGATGACATTATCTTTGGTTCAACTAATCCATCAATGTGCAGAGAATTTTTAGTTACATTGCAGGGAGAATTTGAGATGTCCATGATGGGTGAACTTACATTCTTTTTGGGGTTACAAGTCAAGCAATTAAAGAGTGGAACCTTCTTAAGTCAATCAAAGTACTGTCAAGAAATGATAAAGAAGTTTGAAATGGAAAATTGCAAGGATGCTACAACACCTATGGCAACATCTACTTATCTTGACATTGATGACAAAGGCAAAAGTGTTGATGAATCCAAATATAGAGGAATGATTGGTTCCTTGCTGTACCTTACTGCTAGTAGACCTGATGTAATGCTAAGTGTTTGCTCGTGTGCAAGATATCAAGCAAATCCAAAGGAGTCTCACCTTACAGCAGTCAAGAGAATCCTCAAGTACCTCAAGGCAACATCAAAAGTTGGATTATGGTATCCTAAATGTGCACCAATCAATGTTATTGGATATTCTGACTCTGATTTTGCAGGATGTAAACTTGATAGGAAAAGCACAAGTGGTACTTGTCATCTTCTTGGAAGCTCACTCATATCTTAGCATTGCAAGAAACAATCTTGTGTGGCTTTGTCAACTGCTGAAGCTGAATACATCTCAGCTGGGAGTTGCTGTGCACAAAGCTTATGGCTAAAGCAACAATTACAAGATTTTGGAGTTGATCTCAAGGAGATACCCCTGTTGTGTGACAACACAAGTGCCATCAATATCTCAAAGAATCCTATTATGTATTCAAGGACTAAGCATATTGGAATCAGACATCACTTCCTAAGAGACCATGTTCAAAAAGGTAATATCAAGATTGATTTTGTAGATACAAATAATCAACTAGCTGATATATTTACAAAACCCCTTGATAGAGATAGATTTTACACTCTTAGAAACATGTTAGGCATTCTTGATGAAACCAACATATGCTAGCTTGCTTGATCTTTGCCAAACCATGTGAAAACTATTGAACATTACATGCATTTGAAAAATTTGAAAATTTTGCTTTAAAATTGTTCATTCTGCATTATCCACTGCTATAATCGATTAAGTATCAGATTAATCGATTAAAATCATTTAAAAAGCAATTGGGAATGAAATTTCAGCTCATGTAATCGATTACATAAGACAAATAATCGATTATTCATCATAAAAACTCTTTTCAGAAAATTCATTCAACTGGGATAATCGATTACATCATCGAAATAATTGATTACATAAGCTCTCAAGTGTTTTACAAATTGACAATCCCATTGGTTTAATCAATTACCATATGGAATAATTGATTAAATGGCTTCTGAAACTCATGAAAAACTTATTTCACACTGTGGTAATCGATTTCGGCTGTGTGTAATCGATTACAGATCATCTTCTCCAACTATTTTGCTATGATATAATCGATTACGTAAGAGAATAATCGATTACTGTTAATACGAAAAATTGCATTTTGTAAAGAAATAATCGATTACTTAACGGAATAATCGATTATTCCTGGAGTTACAGAAAATTCTGACAAATCTTAAAAGATTTTCTTGGAAATTGTAACTGCTCAACTGCCCTAAATTCAAATTTTGAAATCTCTGTGCTTTAAAATTGTGTGCTTAATGTGTGATAACTGTTTCTCATTTTCAAATTCAAATAGGTAGCCTCAAATTAATCTATTAATAGAGCCTCACATCCATAGAAATCCTTGCACCATAACCTCTTCTCTCTCTAGCCTTCTGTGTCTTTCCTGTGTCCAAAAACTTGTCTAAAATGTCTACTTCTAAAAGGGCTAGGTCTGGAAAAAGAAAGGTTGATGACTCCTCTTCTAATCCCCCTCCTCCTTCAAATAGACTTGACCTATGGCTCCCAAATGAAACCGAAAAAAATGAACTATCTTCAATTCTTTGCCACAAAACCTGTGTGCTTACTCAAATATCTTAATCTTGACTGGTTTAGGAATGAAGGCTTTAATTTCCCTGCTTATATAGAGACCCAAGGTCTTAGGATGTTTCTTGAATGGTTCCATGAATGGGACAATGAAATCCCAAGTCAAGGGTGTCCAAATGAAAATTACTCCTGAAGTATGGGAAACAGTAGTTGGGGTCATATGTGAGGGTGAGAGAAAATTGGAGGAAAACCCAGATGGCTATAGCAAGATAGATACCTATAGGAACATGCTTCATGATCCCCATATGCAGATTAGGAATAGGCTGGGTACTGGCCCAATGACTCCTGAAGACAGATTGCTTCATTACATAATCACTTATGTCTTAACCCCTAGGGCAACAAACCATGCTCAAGCCACTGATGAAGACCTACATTTAGTGTATGGTCTGAAGCATTCTATACCCATGAATTGGGTTCTTATATTTCAGGATATTATGTTGAAATCCAAGAGACTTGTCAACTATCTATTTCCCTATCTTGTTCTTATATCTAGATTTATAGATTTGTTCAACATTGATATGTCTAATGAGGTTGTGGACAACACAAACTCAAGTAACAACCTTATTCAAGAAAAGTATCTCTCAAAGCTAGGAATGTTGAAGACACCACAAGGTTGGGTGATGGCAGGCCAAAATCTAGAAGCTCAACCTCCTGCTGTTGATGATATTGAAGATGAATCTTCTGAGGAGGAAGATGCTACTCCTGATACTCCTTCATATAGTCCATTTGAATCCTTAATGATTCAGAAAATGGATGCCTTGCTTACACTACACCATGAGCATAGGGCTGAAACAAACACCTCTCTAGCACAAATTGAATCTAGGCTTGAGACCATAGAGGCTAGGATTGTACTAGATTACTCTGGTCCTGAAGAGTAAAAGCTTAAATTTTCATGTTTTTCTATTTTGCTTTTTATTTTTCTATGTACTGCACTTTATCATTAAATGAATGAAATGATCTTATTGTCTTTCCCTTACTTGTTGTGTACTTTAAATTTTTGCCTTTAACAAGCCAAATAGAGGGAGAAATAATTGATTTTGATCTTAAAACAGAGCAATTTGAAAGAATTTGAAAGTGCTATACATCATACTCTGTTTATCCCTGTTTTATGTTCCACATTATGCCCAAAATTCGTGTTGAATGAATTATGCAATTTAGGGGGAGTTAAGGACTGAAAACTAACCCATTAGGCATTAAAATAATGTAAATGAATGCTAAATGAATCACAGATGCTTTTAACACTTGTTCTTGCCAAGAGAATTGGAAATTTTCAGGTTTGCAAAAGCTCAAGTTTCACCAAATTGCTTCCTCACTTTACCTTCAAGCCCACTAAAAATCAATTGAAGATTTGGCATGTTTAAAGCCAAAAAAGGGGAGATTGTTGGATTAAGGGGGAGCTACTTCAGGAATAAGAAGAAATTACTCAAGATTTGGTTTTAAGCTTTCAACATGCAAAGGATAACTTGAAGACAATTTAGAATTAAATTGTGTAAGAGAAAAGCAATTC
>QARZ01000554.1:99733-110554 GCA_013407115.1 Glycine latifolia
AATTTTACCATTCATCTTAGGGGTATTTTTGTCATTTCCAAAATGTCCAAGGGTATTTTTGTAATTTCCACGTTAACCAAAAATATCCAAGTATTATCACACTTCCACAATTCAATTATAATTACAAATTCAAAATATAATTTTGAGGATGTTACAACAACCACCAAGCTAAAGATTATCAAAGTCTCTAAGACTCATTCTAGTCTCTATATTCCCTAGTCTAGTGTTGATGTCTTCTAAAGAGGAATGAGAATGAACATCAGCTGAATGTTCATGATGTAGAGCTACCATAGCATCCATCTTTTGAATCATGAGAGATTCAAAGGACTCCACTGTTGCTCAGGAAGTCCAGCTTCAACATCTTCATCCTCATCAGCTTTATGTCCCTCATCAGCCACTCATTGAGGAGCTTGAGCTCCAGCCATGATCCATCCATTAGGGGTTTTCAACATCCCCATCTTGGTGAGATGCTTTTTGGATATGAGGTTGGTTATGTTGGTGGTGTTGTCAACTATCACATTTGAGACATCAATCCCAAAGTAATCAATGAACCTTGAGACCATAATAGCATAGGGAAATTGATAGCTTAGCAAGCTCCTTAACTTCATCATTGTTTCCTCAATGACTAGAACCAATTGATTTAAGTTCTAGTTTTCATCTCATACACCATCTGCAGATCATCATCAATGATCTGTGCATGATTGGTTGATCTAGGTGTGAGAATGTACATGATGATGTAATGCAGAAGCCTATCTTCAACTGTCATTAGGCCAACACCTAATCTATTTCCTATTTGTGCATTTGAATTCATCAGTGTACCTCTATAGGTGTCCATTTTTTAATAGCCACCAATTTCTTCTTCAAACCTCCGAACACCTCTGAAAGTTATGCCTGCCACTGCATTCCATACAATTTCATCTATTTCCATGGCCACTCCATTCACTTTGGAGTTGAGGACACCATCCATCCCAACCTTGGCACAAGTATAGAATACTTTTACCAAATCAGGGTAAAATGTTCCCTTCATTTCCAGTAGCTTTGTAAGGCTCTATGCTTGCAGCATCTTAGGGAATGTGAATCCCTTAGAGACAAACCAATCAAGCTCCAAGTATTTTGGAGGCAGCTCCAGCTTTGTAGCATGGAACTGCATATCATTGTTCCTTTCTACCTCAATAGAGAATCAGGTATCTAACCTGTTCTCAGCAACCTTAGAACTTTGGCCTACTTTCCTTTTTGCTGGTTTTGAGTTTCTTAGCTGATGATGGTTGAGACATAGTGATTTGGGAATAAGAATAGACAGAGTTATGGTGGAGAAGAAGAAGCAAAGCACAAAGTAGCTCAGTTTAGCTAAATGAGAGAATGAATTTTTGGTGGGAGGGGTTAGGCTTATGGATTCTGAATTTATAGAGCTATTCCTAGTTTAAAATTTGAATTTTGAAATCTTGATAACAACTATCTCTTATTCCAAGGTAGTATGGATTTAGTGAACCAGAATTTGAATTTGAATTTAGAGATAAGATGTTAGTTATTTTTCATTGATAGTTGTGCAAATTTGCAGAAACACCATAAGTAATCGATTACAAAACCTTTACAATCGATTATTCCAAGCGAAGGTATACCTCTGAGCCTTATGTAATCAATTAATTCAAGAGCGTATTTGATTACTCTAGAGAGTTTTTAACCTGAAATAGCCCTTAAACATCATGTAATCAATTACTAAAAAAGGTTGCATTATACTTTTTATTTTATTTTGTGGATCTTATTCATCTTATATGTTATAATTGTGATGTTCATGCATTTTTTTCATTGTTGTTTTATATTAGTTAGAAAATTGTCAAATTAATTGTTACATAACATGTATAAAGTTATAATCTTTGTCAGATATATCTTGAAATGAAATAAATAATAATCATATAGAATTAGACCACATAAAAATGACAATTAAAAACATTAAGAAAATATAATTACAAAATTGCATGGCACATGTTTCACTTTTGTTGTTCATTATCTTTTTGAAAGAGCTTTTTTGCTATAAGTATCATCAAGAATTTGATGTGGAAGATATAGAAAATAAATGGTTAAATAATTGTATGATAAATATATACAAAAATAAAAATTTGTTAGTATTAAAAATGAAAAAGATTCAATATTTTAAAATATAAAAACTCGTAGAGGACAACTGTGATGTAAGTTTGTACTTTTAATGGCAATATATTATTAACATTATACATGTGTACTGCCTCCACACCTTATAATATTGAAACTGTCGCTGCTTGAGGGTATCCATAAAATAAAGTGATGGTATCATAATCCCTGCTTCTAACAAGAGAGTTGTTAAGTCTGGACGATCCACTTAATCACAACTGGGTGATCCATCCTTACCCATGATTTTGATTATTACAAATATACAAATTAATGATGGACAAATGAGTTATTCTTAAGTTAAACACGAATTACTACATATGAGCAAACATGTTAATAATTCTCTATCTTAATGCTCTTATTAATTTGCATCCATTCACAATGAAACTCTATTTAATTAAGAGTAAAATTCAGCGTCCAACGTGCTATTATTAACTAGCATCCCTCTTTTGTGAAAACTAGTGTCTATATATTGTGTTTGTTTTACTCATATCCATCAAACTTATTCACTTACATAAACTGATTTATATTAAGTATAAGCAACGTCCAACCATATACTAGATTCATGTTATCCAAAAAGGGAAGTGCATGAAATCATCTTTTGTAAATTCAGTTTTCCTCTCTTATTTTGAATTGCTAACATTTTAATTTTGAGTAAGAAAGGAAAAAATAGAAGGGAATAGAAGATTTTTGAAAGAATATTCCTCCAAAATTGTTAGAGTTGCAGAGGAAGTAGCACATGATGTTTTCTATACTTTTTATTCCTTCTCTCTCCATAAGAACGGGATGCGTGGTCATGCCTCCAATTGTGAGACAACAGTCATATCAAGGCAAGCGTTAATCTTGCAACGGATCTCTTCACCAAAGTCTATAAAAGGTGACTCAAGCTCTGTTATTTAAAGTAAGAAAAATGAAGAGACAAACAAGTAAGCATTTGAAGTAATACTTTGTCATACTAGTGGGCAGTACATAAAAGTTCTTAAGTTGCTCATCCTTTGCTTAGCAAAGTTATTTCATTATATTTGAGTTTAAGTATTTATCTACTCTATTGAGTGATTTGAATATTCATTCAAACATTATTGTTTATGAAGGCTAGGAGTGACTTAATGTTAAATAATACTTTGGTGTCTTAGTTTCAGAGGGAGTCTATGGGTGTGCCAAAAGTGGTCTTGAGAATACAATAGTAGTCAGAAGTGACATGACATAATATTTGTTGTAATCAAACTTTGATTAGTGAAACCCTTTATGTGTTTTATAGGAGAACTAGACGTAGCTCTGTTTGAGTGAACTAGTATAAACCCAAGGGTTTCTACTTCTCTTCGAAGCTATTTTATAATAGTATTCTTTTGTGCTAGTTTTGATGCCCACCTTCAGACAAGTTTGCACTTGAAAAACTTTTGTGAAAACTCGATTTTATCAAGCATTGGATGATAGTCTTTTGTTTTCAACAATTTTTTTTTCATTCACTAGACGATACTTTCAACATCTTAGTTTTAGCATAACTTCTTGTGAAAAACTTCTCTTTGTGAATTTTTTTTTTTGTTTTTATCTAACACACTAATCAATCTCTCTTCAAGTGTGATATTCATTATTTCAAGAGTAGTTAGCAGAAATATGATGGTTTGAGTAGGAAAAAATATCCAATTGAATTGTCTCTTTCCAAAGCACAATGGGAGCACCTGCTTACAATTTGCCAAAACCTTCACAATCAACACTAAACCAACCCACTTATACCTTTAAGGAATTTGGACTTTAGGGATTTTTTTTTGGTTTCCATTAAGAAGACTAAGTCGAGAACTTCCACTTGTATGAGGTTTCTCAAAGCTCAGATTGCTCATGGGTTCCCAAGCCCACAACAGCTCCAACTGAAGGCCCTCATTGTTCCTAGCAAGCTAATTACCAGTCTCCACCGATGATTGCTGTTGTAGCCTTTTATTACATGTGCTCTCGTTCAATCTCCATGTCACACTCCCCTTTAGAAAACTTAGCATTTCTTTTTCCATGAGTGATCAAACTCTCTTTGTTCATACTAAGGGGTTCTCCCCTTTCCATACGCTTCTATATTTTAACCTTCTGCCCTTGTGGCTCACTCTTTGTGATAGTAATAGGATAATTATCTTCAAGCTCACCTTCTTTTGAACCTGTTTGGGGCTAGTCCACTGGTTGGCCATCATAAATGTTTCCTGCACTTGAGTCCACCCTATTTTCTTTGTCATTACTCCCATTTGTAGGTACCTCTTGTGTCCCCTTATTGTAACTGTAACTATTTTCTATTTTTCTATTGTAACCATTTTCAATTAGACAATTATTTGTAGTCTCCTGTATAAGGATCTCTATATTTTGGGTTTAGAGAGCATGAAAGTGCTTTAAACCCTTTCATTGTAAATTCTATTATTCTCAATAAACTTAAAATTTTTGCAGATATCTCACTTCTCCTTCTATCATTTGTGTTTCCCTATCTACATAGAAATTCTCGAATCTTCCCAACAATGCTTTTACCTTTTAGGTGGTTAAGCCTGTTATGCTTCTATCCATGGTGGTTAAGCATAGTGAAAAGTTTCTGCCATGGATGGTTAAGCATTTGTCATTTGTTGCATCTGCCTATAAGGTGGTTAAGCATTTTTCATTGGTTTACTTCTGCCTTTTAAGTAGTTAAGCCTTATTTGCTTATGTTTTGAGTGGTTATGCCTTTGCCTCATGTCTTTGATGACTTTAGCTTCTGCCTTATATGGTGGTTAAGCTATGTTCATGTCATTTTTTGCTATTGTGTTTTACATGTGTTTCATTTTGTTTATCTTTCATTTGATACTTGTATTGTTCATGCTAAGCTGGAAGTGTTGCATCCATCTTCTAGCTTGCGATGGGACTTGTATTGTTTATCTTTCATTTGAAACCCTTTATGAAGTAGTTGGTCTCACTTGTCATTGTCCCAGTTGCTCTGGCCTTCTCTCTATCCTTGAAGTAGCTATTGTCCCTTGGGTTTGGTCTGGTCAAAAACCGTCTTTTTGGACAAGACATTGTATTGTAACAAGCTTTAGCTTAAAAGAGAGTGTGTTGGAAAATATTTTCTAAGTTTGAGGATCCCTCCTTGTTTTGTTAAAATGAAGTACATCCAAATTCGAAGAAGAATCTTAAATTTTTGTAGTCACATTCTATACTCTACCTTGAAGCTGTCTTCATCCTCTAATGCTTCATTTCACATGTTCAAAGCTTGGAGCATACAAACCATATGCTTCAACTTGAGGGGGAGTGTTAGATTATGTTATATTTTCTTGTTAGATTATATTATATTTTACATTGTCTTAGTGATAGAAATAAAGTTGTTTGGTTTATTTACTCTGATATAGTAGACTTAAGGCTTCTCCCCTATGTAATCAAACCTCTTACTTCTCTTGTACTAAGATATTTTCACTCAACTAAGACCCTTCTAAATGTAGCACTTAAACTTTAACATATACAACTTCTTCTTTATATATATATATATATATATATATATATATATATATATAACAAACAAGGTAGGTGATAGTAAATGATTTGAATCCACACAAGATAAACTCACTTATGTAGGGAAGGCAAGTTCACTCTATTTATTTGCTTTGTTATATTAGACAATCATAATAGACAAGGTATGTGTGATCAACTCTCTCTCTCTCTCTCACACACACACACACACACACACACATATATATATATATATATATATATATATATATTACATTGGACAAGCATATACAATTTTTATTTGGTATATTCATGTGCTAGATGTTGAACTTGTTGGAAAAAGGAATGGACAACACTAAAAGAGGTAACTGAATGACACTACCCTATATCGTCCAATCTAGTTCTCTGTACTGGAATCTATCTTCTATCTAGTGGAGCGTCCAATTGTGTCTTCTAATGTATAGTCCAATTTGTATTAGTAATCAGTTAGATGGTTCATTAACTTTGTTCTATGTTGTAACTATTTTAGTTGTTATAACCATTTTCTATTATTCTATTATGTATGTATGCTCCTATAAGAGAAGTTAGTTAGCAAGGTTCAAGCAAGCGAGTTAAAGAGAGCTTCTGAACCCTATCTTCATTGTACAGTTGATTTTGTTAATTGCAATAAACCTCCATTATTGCGTTATCTTTCTTCTTCTTCTATCATCTATTTGTTCTATTTGTTTTTCATATTTCTCAATCTTATACCCAACCAATTGGTATCTAGAGCTTTGGTTTAGATCAGTTTCGCATAACTTTCGCGGTGGGTCTAAGTCATCAAAGATCAACCATTATGTTTGTTTTGTTTATGTTGCGTCTTCAACATTTGATTAAGAAGATGGTCAACACATCAAGATTGAGAAATTCATAGGGAAGAATAGCTTCAACCTCTAATGCATCAAGATGTATGCCTTGTTGAAAGAACAAGAAATTTGGGAACCTCTCTTCGATCAACTGTTGAAGGTTGATAAGTCAGTCCTTAAGTTGCAAGATGAAAAGCTCACTTGTTGATTCTCTTGTCCCTGTCTGATGAAGTTCTTTATGAAGTTTCTAAAGAGAAAACTGATTTTGTGTTATGGCTTAAGTTATAGAAACTCTTCATGAAAAAATCAATCTATAACAAGTTTCTTTTTAAATGACGTTTGTTTAGCCTCCGATTAGAGAAGGTATGCCATTGAAAGAATATCTTGATGAGTTAAACTCTATTCCGATGGAGCTCCATGACATTGATGTCAAGATAGAAAATGAATATATGGCAATAATTATATTAGCCTCTTTCCCTCCTTTCTATAAGAATTTTGTGAGTATTCTCAGTGTTGGCAAGGACTCCATTACACTTTAAGAAGTCAAGTCTAGTCTCTATTCTAGAGAACCTCGACTGAAAGTGTTTGCAAATGGTGATGAAGCCTTTGCATCTAGATTATCGGTGATTGATTCTGCTAAAAGGAAGAAGAAGAAGAAAGGCAAATGTAGCAAGAAGAGCAAGGTTGATCCAAAAGAAATCTAAAACGATTTGGTTTTGACTGTTGGTTGACAACTACAACACCATTCTTAATTCACAATTGGTACTAGACTCAGCTTGTTCTTATCATATGTGTCCACACAAAAGCTGGCTCATAACATATGAGAAAAAGTCTGGTGGTAATGTTCTAATAGGTAACAATGCTTCTTGAAAGTCAGTCGATATAGGTTAGACACAAATTAGAATGCATAATGGGATTGTTAGAACCTTAATTGATGTTCATCATGTTCCAAAGCATAAGAAAAATCTAGTCTCTATGGGTGTGATAACGAATGTCGAATCGCTACAAAACAAATAAAACTATGCTAATTATGTAGCATAGGATTAACCTAGGTTGACTCAGAGATACGATCAATTTGGTTCCAACTTCAATTCATTGATAAATAACACATGAACTTTTATCGAAGAGTTTGCAGACAATGAACAAAAATTGCAGAAACACAAACTAAAATTGAAGAAATATGTAGAAATTGACAAAATTGATAAAGGATGTTGTAAAAAAGATTCAGAATATCAATCCAATTCACTAAACTAAGCAATGCAAATTATCATAGTTCTCAGATAATGATCATATTATGAAGGTTCATTCAATGTCATTAGAAGTAGTTCAATCGAATTAACTCCTAAATCAATTGAAATCACAACCCAGATTGAAATATCATCCAAATAATCTATGATTAAAATTCGAAATTAGGAAATGAATACATAACCTAATCCATTGTCAATCCTAAACACATTCATAATCATGAAAATTGAAGAGAGGATTGAAGAAGAAAATGAACATTCATACAGAAATTGAAATACCAAACCAGAACTCAAATTCTCCTTGCTTGGACTGGATCCTTGCATTGATTGATTGTTTAGCCTTCCATGATCATCATTAGTGGAAGAGCCATGAACTTTGTGCAAGAAAATAGAAGAACAGAAATGAAATGAAGAAGAAAACTGAAGAACAGTTGAGAGAAAAAGAGAGAAAATATTTTAATTATGAAAACTTGCACAATAAGCTAAAAAATTTGTTTGTACCAAATGAAGTAACTAACTAACTAACTAACTACACTAATATATAGTGACTAAGTGAGTAGGAAAGGATGGACCCTGATTAGGCCCATGTAATCTAACTAATTTTGCTAATTACACCAATCAAAGCCCAACTCGCAGTCCAAAGCTCAAGTGTAGAGGTTCTAACTTCGAAGCCAAAAATAACCCTCAAAATGATAGATTGGCCTCAACTTATCTCTAAAAAAATTGTATATCTTTTCCTTATCTTTCTAGGGAATACTCATATGCTCCATTTGGAGTTTTGTAGAATCCTTTTGGTGCTGCACATGGAAGATAGGTCAAGTAAGCACAAAATCTAAAAATAAACAACAATTATCAATTAAGCCCAATTATTTCCTAAGACAAAAACTGAGTTAAAGTGAGAAAATAAAATTCTAAGAAAAGTCAAATAAGTTAAGAAGAATAGAAAAATATTAAACTAAAAACGCTCAATCAGGGTGCCATGAATTCAAAAGGTTTTTCTTGTTGATATAAAGGTGGAGTTATGCAAATCAGAGGGAAATGGAAGTTTGTGATAATGCATGGGACAAAGCATGGAAATATATATGTCCTTTAAGGGTCCATTATGATAGGCTTTGTCTCAACTATTTCACAAGTTAGGAGCCATGTGTCTAATGGATCATCCAATGATAATTCTCTAGGTCGTCTAGTAATGAAGTCATAAGGTATAAAACATGTCTAGTAGCAAATGACTACAATCAGAAAGAAGGAATAGACTATAATGATATCTTCTCTCCAGTGGTTTGACACACTTCAATATGTATTTTACTAGCTCTTGTAGCAACTCTGGACATGGAGTTAGAGCAACTGGATGTCAAAAACAATTTTTCTCCATGGAAGATTAGAGGAAGACATTCTAATGCAACAACCTGAAGGTTTTGAGGTTCAAGGGAAGGGAAAAAAATCTATAGGTTAAAAAGGTCTCTTTATGGGCTGAAGCAATCTCCAAGGCAATGGTACAATAGATTCAATGAGTTCATTGTTTATCATGGGTACAACAAAAGTCCCTATGATTTGTGTGTCTATCATAGTAAGGTGGAGGATGGTTCCCACATCTATCTACTACTCTATGTGGATGACATGCTCATAGCATTTCAAGATAGGTCTGGAATTCAGAACTTGAAGTCATTACTCAATAGTGAATTTGAGATGAAAGGTATGAGAGCTGCAAAAAAGATTTTGGGCATGGAGATCAAGAGGGTTCGAGTCCATAAGAAGATTTTTTTTTAAGTCAAAAAGGAATACATTTAGAAAGTGTTGAATCATTTAGGGATGGCATCTGCAGAACTAGTTTGTACTCCTTTGGCAGTGTCTATTCATCTTACTAAACTCAATGCCACTCAGTTAGAATAAGAAAGTGAATACATATCTCATGTTCCTTATGCGAGTATTGTAGGTAGTCTCATGTATACAATGGTGTACAGAAGACCAGACTTAGCATAAAAAGTCAATGTGGTGAGTAGGTATATATGAGTGAACTTGGGAAGGAACATTGACAAGATATGAAACGTATATTCAGGTATCTTATGAAAACAGTAACCAGTATGAACAACACACAAGAACCAAGAGGAGGGTGAATTGGTTGTTCTTGGTCACTTAAAAATTTATTAAACAATAAGAGTTAAAAAAAGATCGTATCACAAAACAACCTCTGTATACTTTTCAATCAATCAAACTCATTTCTTTAACGAATGCAATGACAACAAAATATTTTATTTGATTATGAAAAGTTACTCCAACGAATGACAATTAATAACTACAAGAAAAGATAAAGAAGAAGTAATCAACACAAAGATTTATACTGGTTAACTTCTCAACCTAAAGAAGCTACACCCAGTTCTCCTAACCAACTAGTTAGAAATTCGACTAATAGCAAATTGTTTCTTACAACTTATATAATCAGTCTCAATCAGACCTAGATCAAGAACAAGAAATCTAACTCCCTTAGACTCTTTGTGATCAAGACATAGAGAACTCTCTTCTCTACTATTCCCTTTAGAAACACCTATCCTGGACAAGCTTTAAGAATGACTATTGCTTTAGATACACAAACCAGAAATTCTAAAAAGAATTAAACCAAAGTAGTATGGAGAGAAACAACCTGATGATCCATTGCTTATGAATGCAAATGATTACCAAGCTTGAATCAAGATTGAAAGACAAATCTCAGAACATTCTAGCTAAGTTCTTCTTTAAAATGTTGCCCAAAAAGAAATCCTCTCAAGAAATCTTGAAGCTTGAGGATTTGAGGGTCTAACACAGAATAGCTCAAAGTATCTTTTCTCTCTTCAGAAAGGTTATGAAAATCTTTTTCATTTCATTGTTGTAATTTGTTAAAACACTCAACATCTATTTATAGAAAATTGTTATAACTGTCAGTAATCGATTAAACTAGTTATATAATTGATTAAAGTATTCTTGAGCTTTTTGGAGAATACTTATGAACAAAGTAATCGATTAGATCGCAATGTAATCGATTATCACAGGAAGTCTTATTCAAAATCGTTGTCAAGTAATTGATTGAGTATTTTTAGTTTAATATTTTTCTATTCTTCTTAGCTTATTTGACTTCTCTTAGACTTTTATTTTCCCATTCTAATTCAGTTTTT
>QARZ01000554.1:125554-140347 GCA_013407115.1 Glycine latifolia
TGTTAAATCTGTTTTTTTATAAATAGGCAAGCAGTGTCTCAGAAAACAAGAGATTGATTTCGAGAGCTTTCATTCATACAACAGTTTTTGTAATCTCTGAGTGCTTCAAAGAGTTAGAAGAATCATTTTGATAGTGTTGTTCATAAGAGTTAGAATCATCATGCTTGCTTAAGAGAAGGAGTTATTTTGTGATCATTCATGCATTGAGCTGTGTCAAAATCAATCAAGAAAGCATATCATTCATCACCTCAGGTTATAAATTTCGTGTATATCCTTTTTGCTGTAAAGGAATATAAGGTGATATCCTTCTTGAACATCAAGTTTTGTTCTTTGTAATTTTCTTCTTTTGTTTTCTGGAATTTGTGTTGAATCTTTCCATGTAACAGTTGGGTTTCTTTAAAGCATTACTAGAAAAGGTTTTCTAGTGGGTAGAACTGAGTAGTGTTCTCAGGTTCTAGGTCTTTTGATAAATCTAGGGAATAGATTTAGAGTTTTGCCTAGGGTGGGTAAAAGAGACCTTGTTGATTGCTTGTAAAGAATTAAAATATGTTAGTTGAACTCTAATCTGGTTTGGATTAGAAGGTAAACTGGATGTAGCCTCAGTGGTTGGAGGTGAACCAGTATAAAATTGTGTGCAGTTATGTTTTGAGATACATTTCATTAATTGCTTGAGATATTATTTTGTGTATCAATTCAAACTTTGATTCAACACAAGAGTTAATTGATTGGAGAAGAAAATTGTTTACTAAATTTGTTTTTGATTTAAGATACGATCCAAGTTAATTCTTCCGCTGAGTTTTGTTTTCCAAGAAAAGTTTATAAAGGTTCAAAAACCAATTCACCCCCCCCCCCTCTTGGTTTATTGGATTAGGTATTCATTGTATTTTCAGTTATCACCACCAAGAATAATAATCAGTCACACTTTTTCTCTCTGATGAAGGACTTGTCTCTCTCGGGGAAATACCCCCACAAATTGGGACGCTGCAGGGAAATCAATACTCGTGTGCAGCTTCACCAGAGTCACCTACAACACCAAAGGTGATGTTATCAGCCTCGACCTCTCAGGTTGGTCATCACTTTTTGGAAATTTCAGGGGTACAGGTGTTCTTTCTCTCCCTCCTAGCCTCTTACTGCAATGAAACCCAAAAGCCCCCCTTTCAGGAAGCATGAAGCGTGATGTGGTGGCGGTGGCAGTGGTGGCCAAAGCGTGAAAGACGACACGGTGGGCTAGTGCCTGGTGGTGCGGTGTCGGTGACGGTCGGGCGAAGTGTGAGAGTGTGAAGGCGGCGAAGTGAAAGTGAAACCCAGATCGAGTTTCAAAAATCGATCAGATCACTGGGTCGTTGCAAAACTGGTCGGGTTTAGCCAGGTCATCCCGGGCCAGATGCACAACTGGTCTAAAAATCAAACCAGCCCGATTATGCCACCCGGTGACCGGTTTAGACCGATTTTCACAACACTGGGTGAAAGGGTATCTTATGTTTTCAACCAACACTTTGATCTAGTGGCCAAGGCTTTGCATGCCAGTCCATTATGGTATCTAAACTATGCCTTTTCTTTACAGCATTTAGGGATCAGGAAATTATGGTTCACAAAAACTACTATTTATTCTATTTTATTGTATTTTATCCAGATTGAAAAAGCAACAGTTACTTCCTTTGTTCCACTGTATCCTTGTAATTTTTTTTCTCCCTCTTCTGGTTCTTGAGAATTGGTTTACACTGTTCTACAACTTCCACTTGGTGTTCATCTTCCTGAACTTAACATTGAATCTATTTGCACTGATATATAGATAACAAGAGATACGTTTTCTCTTTCTTTGTGTTTATTATATAAATGGTAGGGGAAAAACTATATTTTTGGAGACATAACATGGAGTATTATATTTTGGCATAGCAGTGCAAGAGCAAGTAGTTAACCAGTGTTTGATCAGTGGCGAGCTTCCTCAATACAGTTACTAGTTAAAGTAATATTTTTTTATATAATTAAATTAATAAAAAATAATATATATAATTATTTTAAGTTATTTATCACTGATAAAAATATTACTTTAAGATAAAATATTATTTGTGTGATCCATTAGAATCAACTAAAGAGAGTTACTTAATTATAAAGATTTATTCTTTAAAGTTGATTGTATTGAAAAGAATAAAAAATGAATGATATATACACATAAATTCAACTGAAAGTAACTATTGTAAATTGGTGACAATCAATTCTTGCCGATCTCTTTTTGTTAGCGAAATAATTATTGCATATGTCTTGTTAGCTGCTGCTCTTTCAAATGATTTGGTCATAATAAGGCTGTAACTGTAAAGTTAAAAATTTCAAGTAAAAACTTTTCTAAATCTTGGATTTGTTTAATACAAGTCTTAGAATGCTTCATTATCTTTATTGTTGTGATGAGATATATCGTAATTCATTCTCAATTTTTATACTTTCTGCATAGTACATATTAAAATTGTAATGAGATGATTGATCTTTGTTTTTTGAGTATTTTCTCTGTTAATAAATAATAAAATCAGTTCCTATCACATTAATCACTACCTAATTCATTTTAGGTACAATATTCGTTCATTAATTCGAACTCGGTTCCCATTGGAGAATGATTTAGTTGAAATCAGCTTGATAAAAAATTCCAAATGTTCAATAACATATCCAGAATTTCTAAAGGAGCAAATAATTAAGATACTATAGATTTACTTTAGGATTAATAAAGGAGCCAAAAATTTGCCGGCATCAGTGTGCTACCGGAGCTGGTGTTGCTGCTGGAGGACGTGGCCAGAGGTATCGTACCCTTTGGGGCCAATTGGGCCTTCTTTCACTTCCCCGTCAAGGTACCTAAATTTATCCTACTACTATATATCAATAATCATTATTCATTAATTAATAATAATAATACATCTATCAGATAATCATTAGAGATTAAAATAAATTAATATAAAATTCTGCTAGCTATATATAGATTGTCTAAATTTTTCGTTATGATGAGAAGATGCAATGAATTAGCTGATACGGATTCTCATGAACTATAATGTGTATATATTGCCTTAACATGAAAATAGTAATGATATTTATATATGGGAAATCATTCTTGAATACTCTTTGGGTGCATATATACTATATACTTTGAGAGAGACGGAGCCAAAAATTTGTTCTTCTGGGACGACATTACATTCTGTACTTGGAACTAAACATCTTCCATTAACGACAAGACTTTATGGGAGGAACTAAATTCTTTTTATTATTATTTTTTAAGTTTAGTCTTTTTTCCTTAAATTTAAGATACTTATACTTTCTATTATTTATTTTGATTAAATATGTATTTTCATTTAATAATTTTAATTCTATTTTATTTCATTTTAATTTTAACTTAATCAAAAATTCTCACATAATGCATGAAATATTTTAATTTAATAAATAATTTTATATCTCAAAAAGTGTACAAAACATTATTTGAAATCAATTGTAATAATTTTATTAATTAAATTTTTTGTATTCCCAAATAACTAAGCTTTAAGCTGACCCATAAGAATAGTTTTTGTGTAAAATAGCATGACTGTTTGCCAAATTAAATATCAAAAGTTAACATCCATGAATAGTCTATCTTTTTAAATACAACAATTATCATGTCGTTTGTCCGAATAGAAATAAAATTAAATCTTTCAAATAAGGCATAAGGTTTTAAACCCTACGAAACGGGCAAAAAAATTAATTTATTGCATTTTTAAAAAATAATTACCAATTTATTACAGTTTTAAAAGTATTTACACATCTATAGCAATGAATCGCCCTGGGCGTGACTCGATCCGTCACTAATTCCATCGCTAATTCCGTCGCTAACACTTTTTGCGACGGAATATTGGACGTGACCACAATATTCAGTCGCAAAAAGTATTAGCGACTGAAATAGAGACCGAAATTAGTGTACGCCTTTAAAATAATTTTTTTATTTACAATATTTTTTTTTTCAATTTTTGAACCAAAATCGTTAAAAAAATTGCAATATAATTTTTTTTAAACGTACGACTTTAAAATCAATTTTTTTTACAACTTTAAGTTTTTATTATTATTAATATACGACTTCAAAGGCGGTCTAAAAATACTTTAAAATTAGATAAAAATAACAATTAATAATATTATTACAAACTACAATAAATTCGTAATTAATTAGACTGAATATTAGCAATATCTAAATTTTTTTAGTTTCGGTCTCTATTTCAGTCGTTAATACTTTTTGCGACTGAATATTGTGGTCACGCTTAATATTTCGTCGCAAAAAGTGTTAGCGACGGAACGAGTCATGCCCAGGGGTGTCGCGATTCGTTGCTATAGATGCATAAATACTTTTAAAACTACAATAAATTCATAAATTTTTTTTAAAAAATGCAATAAATTAATTTTTTTGCCCTACGAAATATCACGAAATTTGTTCTTAAATCGTTGAAGAGCTGCTATACATTTCACAATGTGCTTCCTTAGCTGGTCACTATTTATACATTCCACATCACTGGGGTAACTAGCTAGCTAGCTAACAGTAACAAAACAGTGATTTCTCAAAAGCAACAACATAAAAAAGAAGAAAAATGAAAGAACAAACAACTAATGCTCATGTAACTCGCCGTAAACTAACTGCTCACTAGTTATACTAATCTAATCATAATTGCATTAGCGTATAGTCTGGAGTGTGATAAATTTTAAACACTAGACAAAATCAATTTGAGTTTTGTCTCTTCCTCCTATTACAAACTAAGCAAACAAATCAATATAATTAAAAAATTGATATATACCTTGTTGTCCCTTTTTTTTATTCACCATAATATAAGTCATAACCCTTAAATGATTTTACCATAAATGTGTATTTTATGTCTCTCTCTATATATGTCAGAGATCTCCAGGTATACTACTAATCATATAACCAAAGTAATATATATAGAGAAAATATGTTATACATGATAGTGAAAAATAATTTTATATTATCATTTAATCATAATTGATCATGTATCATAAGTTTGTAAAATTTTATAATAATTACTTAAAAATTATATCAACAATGCCATACTTTTTTTAACACAAGTGACATATTAAAGGAGCCAAAAAAATTTAGTTGCTCCTTTGATCTCTTAAGCCTTTTCATTTTATGATTATGTTCTAATTTATAAACTGATTATTGATTTTACTAGAATAACAAAATAATGGATAAATCATGGATTGAAAGATGATTTTGGAGTTATTGAAAGATGCATTTATATATGCAAAGATTCCTACTTCCTTTTACGAGGCAAAGAAGGTTATCTACAAGCTTGGTCTTAATTATACCAAGATAGATGTTTGCCCGAAGAATTGCATGTTGTATTGGGGAGAAGATGAAAATTTGGAGATTTGCAAACATTGTATAAAATCTAGATGGAAAACAAAAGGTACTAATGGTAAAAAGAATGTATCTTAAAGGTCTTACGTTACTTTCCCTTGAAACCAAGGTTGCAAAGGTTATTTGCGTGTTCCAAATTAGCAAAGTCCATGAGATGAATTTGCTTTAGAACCTAGAAATGTTCGCCTTGACCTTGGGAGTGCATGAAGCAATCTTCTTTGATTCTTCCTATGTCATTTCAGATAAAAAATGTCAGGGAATTAGATAGATGTGTACCTACTGTAACGTTCAGCCACTTGCAGGATCAATGACTGTCCCCACATACCAACACAAGACTTTTCATCGTGCTTTGTCCTCACTCACACACTTCCTGAGAAACTTCCCAGGAGGTCACCCATCCCAGAATTGCTCCACCAAGTCAAGCACGCTTAACTGTGGAGTTCTTAAGTTATGGACTACTGAAAAGTAGATGCACCTTGTTGGTATAGGTAGTACCTATTATTTCCTTTTAAGTTATCCTTAACTGTACAGTCTCATACCTGCACAGCCTCTGGATCCCTTTCGTTCGGGTGTGTATTTGATTCATTCATGTACCCCTCCCACTGGAAGCCTGCCAGGAGCCACTCCTTGTCCGTGCCTCATTGCACCAGCGATCACTCCCCACCCTCGTCAGCGCCCAGAATGTTACACCTACAATGTCTAATCAAGGATTTGAATGAGATATGGACAGAAGGTGTGGAAACTTATGATTCTTCTTTGAAAGAAGTGTTTAAAATGTGAGCGGCTCTCATGTGGACAGTCAGTGATTTCCCTGAACTTTGTAATTTATCTGGGTGGAATACTTATACTGGATATGTTTGCCCATCTTGTAACTTTGATGCTTTCTCTTGTCGATTATTTTCTAGTAGAAAAATGGTGTTTCATGGGTCAATTGAAGAAAGGAATGCACCAAAATTGTTATTCATGTTAGACATTTTGAAGAAGCTTGATGATATAAATGTAACCTCTGAAAGGATCTATGAGTCAAATAGTCAAAAGGAACAATGGAGGAAGAGAAGCATATTCTTTAATCTTCCTTATTGGAAGGATAATCTTTTATGCCATAACATTGATGTTATGCACATTGAGAATGATGTTTTTGACAATGTGTAGTACACATTGATTAATGCTAAAAAATCAAAATATCATCATCAAGCTTGTCAAGATCTAAAAGATATGGGAATGAAAGAAGAACTTTTGGCCAAATGAAAATGGAAAATGTCTTCCCTTATTGTTTACAATCACAAGACAACAAAGAAAGATATTCCTCACTACACTAAAGAATGTGAAGATGACAGAAGCCACATCTTCTTCTTTCTTTCTAGTTGACCGCTCTATGACAGGGTATCAGCCCTATTAAACCCATTCCCATTAATTTAACAACTTAAAAACTTCCCAACTCCTATGGTTACTCAAGTAACATATCCCATTACATTGATGATCATAACTCAAGGATATTTTGGCTTAAGAGTCATGATTGTCACATCCTTATGCAACATTTACTTCCAATAGCTATACGCAATGTTTTACCTAATCAAGTGACTGTAGTGTTGGTATAGTTTTGCTTATTTTTCAAGGAGTTGTGCTGTAAAAGATTGAACGTCTCAGATCTTGACAAGTTGCAAAATCAAATTGTGCTTACACTTTGCCGTTTGGAAATCCTATTATCTCCAGCATTCTTTACTGTGATGATCCATTTAACTTGTCATCTTGTTGAAGAAGTGATATTAGGAGGGCTAGTGCATTATTGTTGGATGTATCCAATTAAGAGGTAAATACACTTTTTTATGCTTAATTTATTTTTTAAAGGATATACTAATTAAATTATTGTTATTTTTTGTGATAGGATGTTAGGACATTTGAAATCCTTTGTGTGGAATAGGGCACAACCAGAAGGGTCTATAAGTGAAGTTTATTTGGCTATAGAGACTCTTAATTTTTACTCACTTTATGAACAGGTCGAGTCAAGGTTGAATAGAAAAAAACGTGTTGATGACCGTCCTAATGATAATGAAGCTTCTCAATTCATCTATCCACAATTAGGCAAACCAGTGGGAAGTTCATCAACTTTCACTCTTACCCCATTAGAGATAACACAAGCACATTGATAAGTGTTACTAAATTGTCCACAAGTCCAGTCATACATTGAGTAAGTACTTAGACAAATTACATGTACTTAAAATAAGAGTCTAGTCGTGTATTGAATTTAAAAGTGGATTTTAATATGGTTGTGAATTCAAAACATACACCAATAGGATGACATGGAATTAGAGACTTTCAGATACAGAGTTGGAAAAGATAGTTAGTAAGGAATTTGAAACCTAGTTTCTTCTTCGAGTATGTTTAAAAATAGTTTAATGTCAAAATTATAATGTAATTTGGTGACTAACATGATTTCCTAATTAGGTTACAAATCTGGACATTATAGATTTAGTTATAGATGTAGTTCCATTTGAAATAAAGCATCTAGCTATGGGCCCAATGTCAATTGCAAGAAGATATACTGCATATAACATCAAGGGCTACAAGTTTAGGACTGTAGGGTGAGATAAAGGTTTAAATACCCAAAATAATGGAATTTTTCTAACTTCAAACACTTCATGTGTGGAAGTAGCTCTGATGAAAATTTGAGGCGAGTAGATTTGCCCTATTATGTGAAGTTGGAAGACATAATTGAAATTAACTACTATAGTTTTCTTCGAGTTGTCCTATTTAGGTGCAAGTGGGCAGATACTACACGCCTTAGAGGATTTAGAGAGGATGCTTGGCAATTTATTTCATTTAATTTTTCTCAATGTATTCATAAGGGTGAACGTGAAGAACATGACCCATATATTGAAGCTTCGCAATAAAAAATTATAATATATGTTGATGATGAGCTAAATAAGGGTTAAAGTGTTGTTGTCCACATGATGTCAAGAGATTTCTATGATATGGAAGAAGTTGGAGACAACATTACATTTGAAAGTGATTCGTACCATGAGCAAGATTTAAGTGATCTATTTGCAAATGAAACAGAAACAATAACCTTGGCAAATGATGATGTAGATGATGCAAATAAGTTGGAATAACTAGACATTAATTTATTTCATGAATTAATTTATTTGGTAAGATACAATTTCACTGACATATGTTATATAGATATGTATTATTTGCTTTATTGTCAAATTTATATTTAGTATTGATATATGTTTGATATGTTTTGTTGCTACTTTGTTATATTCTAATTTCTCTTATTAATCTTCAATTATGTTCATGCATCCTAAACTCAAAAGTCCAAAAAAAGGAGCACCTACTTAGCAATTAGATCTTCCTCCTCATATGACTCCCACTCAGTAATCATATATTCCTTCTCCTATGGCTCCCACTCAACAACAATTTATTCCTTCTCTTATGGCTCTCACTCAGTAGCCATATATTCCTTCTCCTATGGTTCCTACTCAACAGTTATATATTCCTTTTCCTATGGGTCCTATGCAGCAACCACATATTACTTTTCCTGTGGGTCCTACACAACAACCACATATTCCTTTTTCTATGGATCCTACACATCAGCCGCATACTTTTTCTACAACTTTTACTCAACAATTATACATTCCTCCTCCTATAGCTTCTACTCAACAGCCACATATTCCTCCACTTATGGATCCTATGGCTTCTAATCAACAACATACATTCCTCCTTCAATGGCTCCTATCCAGAAACCACATGCATCTACTCAAAAGAAAAGTGCAGGACGTGAGGTTACTAAAGTATGGACTGTACAAGTCATAGGTAATAATTATTGTTGTTAGTGTATGCTATTTATTATTTGTTAGATAGGAATATAAATTGAATTAATAAATGCTATCAATTATATTTATATTTACTAATGAAATGTTATGTCACCATTTGATAGATGAAAAAGAAAATACTAAAAAGGTTCAGCTAACAGAACGAAGTGTATTTGTGATGCCTCGTGGTGAACGTATAGTTGTGTCATTTGATAGTCAACTATGAGCCTATGGAGAAGCATCTACACTTCTTTCATCAGCTTCGAGATGTATTGCCTCAGATTCCATAAACATCCCAATTAACTTTGATAGTTGGTCAAATGTTCCAAAATCATACAAGGATGGTTGCTTTAATATTGTAAAGGTATATGCATACACAAAAAATTTTAGGCTTGTTCTCTTTAATTATGATTTGCTAACATTTTTTTTCCTTTTTCAAGAATTTGTTTCATTTCCAAGCACCAAAATCAGTTGCTGAGCATTATTGTTTTCTTTGCATGTCAAGAAAGTATGAGAATGACAAGACAAATTTGTGGAATAGTTTTTATGATACTTCATTATCTAGAGAACAATGAATTGTTGATGTTCCTGATGGAATTCACAAAGATCAGTGGTCTTCATTTGTTGATTATCATCTAAGGCCAGTATATAAGGTGATTTTAATAAATATTTGTTATTATTAATTTTTTAGCTTTTATTTTAATTAATAAATTATTTATTTCATAGGAATGATCCAGGAAAAATACTGAAGTTAGAAAAAAGCAAAAAATTCCTCATACTGGTTGGTAACAATTTTTGTCTACAAAACAACATGAGATGGTAAATATTGTGTTTTGCTCTTGAATCTTAAAATAAATTTTGTTCTTTTGGACTTACATGTGTCATGTATTAGGAAGTAGATCTTGAACGTGTTGTGGGTTGAGGAGAATTGTATATTGTGACTCAAAAGAAGAAAAATGGATCATGTGTCAATCAGAAGGCGAGGTCTATTGGGTAATTTATGAGATTCCTTTTTACTTCTTAATTCCATATGTTTCTAATTTTTTTGTGCTTGATTTGATGTTTAATTTTATCAATTCTTAGTTCTGATGAGTCTAGTCATGAAACTTGCAACACCAAAAACTTTATTGTTCTTGCATGTTTGCCCCTTATGTTGTGTGTTAGTGTGTAGTATGGATTGGTGTGAGGCAGAAAATTGCTATGCAAGGGGTGTTTAGGCTGATTTGGGGATATACTGAAAGTGGTGCTCTTGCTATTGGTAATGGTGGGGTTTTGGGTAGTGAAGGGAGGTAATTCCCTTCATGGTTTTCATTCACTACTTGCACAGGTATTTTATTAATATGCTAAAAGTTTTTTTTTTTTAATTTATAGGACAAGATGACACAAGAAATGAGTCAAAGGGACAACTTTACAGAAATTTCAGCTAATGATAGTATGGGTAAAGTATTGGGAAATGATCATATTTGGCATGTGCGTTGCTTAGGACTAAGAGGTCTTCCCAGTGTTGCATTTCGATCCACCACAAGCTTTACTGTTTCAAGGTCTAGTTTTTTAAATTCTGATTCAGCCGAGAGCTTTAGATTAAAAGAGGAGGTTAATTGTTTAAGGGACAAATTGACAACTTTTGAAGAAAATGTCCAGACAATAAAAAATGTCATGCTTGCATACATCCAAATGAAGGAAGATCATGTTCCTTTTGAGCTGGGTGTTATGTTTGGTCATAACACTAGTACGTAGTTGTAAGTACTTCTCCTATTCTTGTGTTAAATTTAATATATTATTAACACTTCACATAATATGATTTTTATCTCATAGGATGAAGGAAGTGGACAAGATGGGCCAACACCAAGAGGAGGATCATCATTAGATAATAATTTCCATGCAACTTGACATATGTTGCTTAATTCCTTTTGATATATATTGTTTTGGGTGTAATATATGTTTCAAACTTTCAATGGTTTGACTAATTAGATTTCCTTACTTGAACACATTATGCATGTACAATGTTTCAACTTAAAGCTTGTTATTACACCGAAGTTTATGCATGTTGAAATTAAGTTCTCAAAGTGTCAAAAGAGTCTTTTTCAATTGGGTTGTTCATATAAGTGAGAATCATGAAGCTTGAATAAAAGAAGGAGTTGCTTAGTGATCATTCATGCATTAATCAGTTGCAAGATCATTCAAGACTGCATATCATTCATCAACTCAGGTTTTAAATTTCGAATAATTCCTTTTCTGCTGCAAAAGGATTAAGGTGATATCCTTCTTGAATCTCTAGTTCTATTCTTTGTGATATTTCATTTGTTTTCTTTAGTTTGAGTTGAATCTTTTCATGTAACAAATTTGATTTCTTTAAAGCTTTACTAGATAGGGATTCTAGTGGGAAGAACTGAGTAGGGTTCTCAGGTTCTAGGTCTTTAGATAAATCTAGAGGGTAGATTTAGAATTTTGCCTATGGTGGGTGAAAGAGACCTTGTTGATTGCTTGTAAAGAATATTAATCTGTTAGTGGAACTCTAATCTGGTTTAGATTAGAAGGCAACTGGATGTAGCCTCAGTGGTTGGAGGTGAACCAGTATAGATTGTGTGTACTTAATATTTGAATTGCATTTCATTTAGTTGCTTGTGATATTAGTTTGTGTATCAACTCACACTTTGATTAAGCAAATGAGCCAATTGATTGGAAAAGAAAAACTGATTACTAAACTTGTTTTGATTTAAGATACGATCCTTATTAAATCTTCCGCTAAGCTTTTGATTTTCAAGAAAAGTTTTTAAAACTGGTCAAAAACCAATTCACCCCCCCTCTTGGTTTATTAGATTAGGTATTCATTGTGTTTTCAGAAGGGACAAGTAAAGGCTGTTTTCTCTTGGTCTTCAGGATCAACATTGATTTGATTGTATCCTGAATAACCATCAAGGAAACAGTAATATTGTTGACCTGCTAGTCTCTCCAGCATCTAATCCATGAATGGTAGTGGAAAATGATCCTTTCTTGTAGCTTTGTTGAGCTTTCTATAGTCAATACACATCCTCTAACCCGTAACAGTGCGTGTTGGAATAAGCTCATCTTTGTCATTTATAATTATTGTCATGCCACCTTTCTTGGGTACTACCTGTACAGGACTTACCCATTGACTGTCTGAGATAGAATATATCATTCCAGCCTCCAGTAGCTTGACCACCTCTTTTCTGACAACTTCTTTCATGGTTGGATTGAGTCTTCTTTGTGGCTGAGCTACAGGTTTATAGTCCTGTTCCATCAAAATTCTATGCATACAATAAGAAGGACTAATACCTGTTAGATCTGAGAATGTCCAACCAATGGCTTTGTAGTTCTCTTTCAAGACTTTCACCAATTTCTTTTATTCCTCCTCAGAGAGATGGGCATTTATAATTACTGGCTTTTCAGCATTACCTACAAGAAAGACATATTTAAAATGTGAAGGTAATACCTTTAATTCCAACTTTGGTTCTTCTTTTTTGCTTTTCTTCCTTTATTTCTTCAAAAAGGGATTGGTGATAATGAATTTCTTTACAGGCATTCAGTTGATGAAGGTATTCTGATTTTTCTTGATCTCCATCTTCATCTTGGACTATTTCTGTCAATGCCTTCTCCAAACCTTCCTTCCTGTGAATAAGGCTTTCAGAGTCAGAAATTACCTCATCAAGGACATCGACTCTAAAGCATTCTCTTTTATCTGTGGGATGCTTCATTGCTTCAAGAACATTGAACTGTACTTCATCATCTTGCACCCTTACAGTGAGTTTTCCTTCATCCACATCAATCAAGACTTTGGCAGTCTTCATGAAAGGTCTGCCAAGAATCGGTGGAACTTCACTGTCTTCATCCATGTCCATCACTACGAAATCAACTGGAAAAAAGAATTTGTCAACTTTCACCAACACATCTTCAATAATGGCATGAGGATGCTTGATAGTTCTGTCAGCTAGCTACAAAGTCATCCTTGTTGGTCTGATTTCTACTTCTCCTATTCTTTTGACCATGGATAATGGAATGAGGTTGATGCTTGCGCCTAAGTCAAGAAGAGATTTCCCTACTGATAAATTTCCAATAGTCATAGGAATTGTGAAACTACCGGGATCTCTTGATTTTTCTGGAATTGTCTTTTGGATGATTGCATTGCAACCTGCATCTAGCTCTATGGTTTCATCATCTGTGTATCTTCTCTTCTTTGTAAGTAGATCCTTCATGAATTTGGCATATGTTGGCATCTACTCTAATGCTTCAGAAAAAGGAATGTTAATTTGCAGTTGTTTAAAAATATCTAAAAAAACGCTTATACTGCCTTTCCTTTGCCTTCTTGGATGGAGCATGTGGATATGGCATATTTTGGACTGGTGGTGGGTTTAAGACAACTTTGCCTTTATCACTCTTTTTCTTTTCATCTTCACTCATCACTTTTCTCTCAATTTTTTCATTTATTTCTTCATCATTTTTCTCTTTTTCTTTTTCTTTTTCAATTTTTTCATCATCACTTTTTTCTACATTTCCTTCATTTTTCTTTTCTTCTTCCTCCTGACTACCAACCACAGTCCCCTTTCTTGTTATAATGACTTTACATTGCTCTTTAGGGTTGACTTGGGTATTTGCTGAGAAAGATCCACCTCCATGCTCAGATAGTTGCTTTACAAGTTGTCCAACCTGTACTTCAAGATTTTTGATGGAAGCATCAGTATTCTTTTGATTAGTGATGGACATATGCATAAATTGAGTTAGAGTTTCTTCCATTTTTGATAATCTATCAGGCTAAGCTTGGTTTTGTGGATTTCTATTAGAAGGACCTGCATATGAATTGTTAGTGGGACCTGCAAAAGGAGGATTAGAAGGAGCATTATATGCATTATTATTTTGTCTCCAACCATAAGGTTGATTTGAACCTGGACCTCCTCGGTAACCTTGATAATTTCCTTGATAATTCTGCTGAGGTCTGGTCTGATTCTGTAGATAATGAGCCTCCTCCTCTGGTTGGCAATCATCGGGTGTTGGACAGTGGCCATTTTGATGTTCTCCACCATAGAAATCACATCTCAAAATTTGTTGAACTTGATGAGCTATGTGTGTTTTTTGTGATCCTCCATGCTGAATTTGTTGAGGAAGTTGGCCTATTTGTTTGGTTAAGGCCTCCAATTGTTGAGTTAACAATTTATTCTGAGCTAGAATGGCATTTTGAGTATCCAACTCCATTACACCTTTCCTCTGAATTGGAGATCTATCATGGTGAGATTGGGACTCACTCACTGCTATAGAGTCAATGATTACTATTGCTTCCTCCGGGATTTTTGACATCATAGTTCCTCCAGCTGAGGCATCAAGAATCATCTTTGTTTGAGGTCTTAAGCCACTGTAGAAAATATATAGCTGTGCAGCATCATCAAAATTGTGGTTTGGGAATCTCCGCAATAAGGATTTGAATCTCTCCTATGTCTCACAGAGAGGTTCATCCGCTCCTTGGGAAAAAGTTGCAATGGCTGATTTTGCGCTTATGAATCTTGATGGAGGAAAGAATCTAGTAATAAATTTTTCCTCCACTTCTTCCCACGAGCTCAGGCTTTTGTTTGGTTGGGACTGGAGCCACATCTTTGCTTT
>QARZ01000554.1:144857-175150 GCA_013407115.1 Glycine latifolia
TTCTATCATAGGCACCCCGAAAATATATAGGTACAACCACTTCTGGAGGACTCCTATATACCGGGCCGGCCTCTATCTTACAGGAACATCTCATGTCAGGCCTATAACCATCACCTGTCATCTATCCTATTACCATAGGATTCCACAATCAATCATGCTTATCTCCAACTAAAACAAATCATAATCATCCATCTCTGGATCCAAACCAAAAGACAAGCATCACAATCCAATTTACAGTCATTACCCTCTCATAGGGCACAATCATCATTCATCAGCCAATCTGACCAACAACCAATCAACAACATATGCATAACAACATAACAGAACCATCACCTCAGATTGGTGAATGGCTGAACACAACAAAAGGGAACACATTCAAGAATCAAGAGCTTACCTGCTCTAGACAGATCACCGGCTCTCCCGGCCTCGTGGTCAACACCACCAGAGCTATCAAGCTCACGCCCTACATAAGAACCAACACATAACACATCAATTTACAGTTCTAGGACGTTCAAACGAAAGGAATTATCATCCTCTCAATAAACATATACTAATCGCTGTACAAGAGATTTCAGACCCTTCAACAGGATCCCTCTCGGCCTCATCAAGGCTACAGAGTCTCTACAAGGACTCTGATCAGGCTAACACAAAGCATATCCCTGCTCATAATAGCCTAAACCCAACATCTCATCATCATCAGTTTCAACCGGTCAATCTCATCTATTCAGTCTCCTGAGCAACTTTGTCAATTGCTCTAAGGTTCATACTAGTCACATTACTAGTCTTTTATCTCTGTTCATATATACTCAGAGCCAAAATCAAACTTCATCAGTAATCATTTCTGAAGGCTCTAACATCATCACAGTAATCCCCTAAACATAATCTTCTACAGAACTCAGAGCTAATTCTAGCCCCTTCACAAAATGGTTACTATTCATGCAAACCCCCAATTTCAAAATCAAGCTGAGAAACTCGAGTTTCTTACCTCAATAACGGCAAGGAAGATCCAAGGACTACTCTCCCGAACTCCGGTGTCCTTCCCACGCAATGGGTCTCAGCCAAACCCAAGTTCTCTGAGCTTTCCTTTGGAGATTCCCAAATTCTCTCAAAAAGGAATTTCTCAAGAAAAGAAAGAATGATTCAAGCTTTCTAGGGGTTTCCTTCACAACCAAAAGCCATAAGGAAGTGTTTTGGTCAAGATTTATGGCTCTAAGAAGCTTCAAGGGTTCATTAATGGAGGTCTGGGCTCAAGGAAGAAGAAGAAGCCTCTTTTCCTTCAGATTTCGCGTTCTTCCCCTTTTATAATCAGCCTGCCCGAGGTCTGGCGCGATCCGCGCCACCTTCCGCGCTATCCGCGCCATGCCTCTGGCGCCACCCGCGCCAACTCTGGCGCGGTCCGCGTGAAAAACCAGTGGAAATTGGTTTTCCAGGGCACCTGTGGCGCGATCCGCGCGGCCCTTGGCGCTACCCGCGCCACAGCGAAAACCTTGGCGCTGTCCGCGCCAAACCTGGCGCGATCCGCGCCACAGCGAAAACCAAGTTTTCTGCTGTGAATCCCCGCGCTGTCGCGCGGGGTATGGTACCAACCACGCCATAACTTAGGGTTATCACAATAACTTTCGACGACGGTTCAAAAAACCGTCTTCGTTGATATTTTTTTTTTAACACCTACAAAAATGCTTTTTAGGGTAAAATCGTCTTTGTATGTGAACTTACAAAGACAATTTTAGCTTAAAAACCATCTTTGTATATATAATTTTTTTATATACTTAAAAAGACAGTTTTTAGCCAAAACCGTCTTTGTATGTCTATATACAACGACGATTTTGGCTAAAAACCGTCTTTGTTTGTCCTCACTTTTTTTTTTATTTTTTACATGCATACAAAGACGATTTTTAGCCAAAATCGTCTTTGTTTCTCCTGACATTTTTTTACATGCATACAAGTTGTTGCTGTCTTTTTTTTTTCAAAATTTCTTTCTATATATACTACCAAATGAATCAATGGACTTAACTGAATTTACACTTACAAAAAAACACCACATTGAAGAATTTTTATTCTATAAAATAAATAACAAACCAAATTGTATATACACTAAAATTTGGAATTTGGCTTACCACTGTAAAATGTCGTACGACACGAAATTATGTCAAATACCATGGAACATTATATTAAATGTAAATAAATTTATATAACATCATTAAAACCAACATCTTACTTTATACGAAAGAACATCCTAGTGATCACACCAATAAAAGTAACATATATGGCTAATATTGTTGCTGCAGTTGCTTCATAAGGTTGAATCATCATCAATCAAACCATGTGGTGCTTGCTGTGAAGGTCAAACTAGGATAGACAGTCCCATCAATTACACCACCGAGGGGATACCTTGAAATGGAAAGGTAACAAACATTATATACAGAAACATTTAACAACAACCTGTTTAAACTATGCAAGAGTATAGAGGAAAATGGTGACAAATTAAACACCACCAACTTACCAATTTTGATCATCAAACCAGTTCCATAAATCAATTAGTGTATTATTAATTAGTTAGTTTGGATAGTAAGTCCAAGAAATACAAAGGGTTATGTTGAATAATAGCTTAAACACAAGCTATGCAAAGTAAATATAAATATATTGTTTTTATAATCTATAGTTAAGATGTTATTAGGCTGTTTTAAAAATTTGGATGTTGAATTTTCTATATATGGTTAGTCTACCACACCTTATTCAATCAAAATCATGCCAACTTGTGCATGACAACATAATATCCTCAAGTTAAAGACAACATGTTAGTAATCTAACTAGTAAACCATAATATACCTTCCAAAATAATTTCTAATTCCTTTACACTCTCACAAGAAAATTAGAACTTAATCTCCTTTCACCTACCACCCTACTACTTAATCCTCAAAGTTTAACCACTTAAGTATTTAAACCGTTTATCCACATACCATTCAACCTCTACTTCTTAAAATTAATTCAAAACAATCCCACAATATAAATATAAATAAACAGTCCAAATGTCATCAAAATCAATTCCAAAGATCATCAAAATCAAGTCCAAATATTACTAAAATTTCAGCATTTCAATCATCAACCTATCCTATTCTTAAATCAACATAACCACATCATAAAATACCCTTCCATGATATGAAAATTTAGCCTAAGTAATCAACCATAAATCTGCACCATTAAACATATAAGTTAGTCCAAATAAACTCTTGATTAAAGATTGAAGCCTAGCCTACCTCACGTGAATTGGATTTGCAAATGACTGAGTAGGTTGTTGCCCTTCTTGGAAATCTTTAAGGAAGAAGGTCTTTAAAAGAAGAAAATAGAAATTTAGGACACTAGGAGTGAAGCTACGGTTAAGAGTGTAACGACCCGCCACGTTACTACTGTATCACTAACTCTTAAGCATAACCTTAATGTAATTTTGTTAGAAAGGAACACCCCTTTTTATTTTTCAATGAAAACTGTGGTAAATTTTTCGCAAGCATATAATGACCATCAACATAGGAAATACACGTAATCAAAGGTACGCATGAGACATTTCAAATATATATGTGTATGTATACAAGGAATAATTTAATTACAAGTACAGCGGACGATGTCCAAAATATATCAAGTGTTTTACAAATGAAGCAAGGAATTTAAACTTTGGGGTGCAATTAGCAAAATATGGGTATGACTATCAAAACAAGGGGTGCATCTAGCAAAACATGACCCCTGCCCAGGATTTATCACATTTACATCCAAAAACTCGGTGGCTCCAACCAAAAAGTTGTCATCTTCCCGGTCACCTACTATTGTCCGTCTGCTTACACGAACAGGGTTCGCGATCATCACAGGTACCAAACCACATTGCGCAACAAAGCGAGGGTGAGTTCATCATATAAAATAACAAGCAAAAGATAACATCGGTTAAAGAAGACAATCCAAGCGTCACAAAATCACTACAAAGTCTAGATATATCAACGCGCAAATAACATGAATACGCATCCAGGAACATTCCACAAATCAACTTAAAATGCCTAGCATGATGCATGCTCCTGACTCAACCCTCAGTAACGCAATATGGTACCATCCCAAAAATAGGCCAAATCCATGGTCCAAATGATAGTTGTAGTTGACGTCGGGGTCACTCTATCATGCATAGGACTCACCCCCCATGGTAATCAGCCAAATGGGTGTCATAAGGATCTTCCTACAGACGTGACCCCCCAGTACTTCTCGTACTATTACAGTCAATCATCATATTTCCGTCATGCAAATGAAGTATATCTCTCATGGGCACCATCAACGTATGGCTCGGCATAGAAACAACCATAGTCTGGCAAGGATCTCCATACACCTTCCATGTACATACATATCACCCCAAACGAGGGCCGCCCCAACACGGGCTCATTGATGCACTGACCATGGTCCTTGCAAGGTTCACCACTTGGTCCCGGCATCTCATGTGCCTATACATAACCTCTCACCATGGCTCCATCAAAGTACAAAACATCTCAAGCTATCACATAGGCTGACCTCAATGTAATCTCATACACCATTCGCGAACACTACAAACAAGTGAAAAAGTGTGAAGCATTGGGTATCCGGGTCGGCACCTAACTACATTAACCCGAGATAAGGATCCGAGCAAAGTCGGACGAAGGCGGTCAAGGATTTCAAGGGCTTAAACTTAACAATTTTAAAGAGAATTTCCCAACCGAGTAAAGGACCCGAGGGCTCTCTTACCGAGAAAGCACGAGCTCATCCTAGTTAGGGAACTAGATGACTCTTTTCTTGAGAGAGCACGAGTTCATCCGAGTTAGGAAACCCAGTAGTTCTATCTCTCTTGAAAAAAACTTGAGCTCGACAACTCTAAGGTATCATCCTGAGTAAGGAACCCGGTATGCCGACGTCCGCCAACAAGGACTATCACGCTCTGCATGCACACATGCATGCTACGTAACCCGCTTAACTCGGCCTACCCATCCCGGTAGCCGACATAAAAAACACAAGGGGTTGATGCTTATGTGTAACATGACCAACCTAGCCCGGTACCCGACATAAAAACACAAGGGTTTGGCACATATATGCAACTCGGCCAACCCTTCCCGGTAGCCGACATCACCAAGGTCTGACACATGTATATAACTCGGCCAACCCTACTTGGTACTCAACACTTTCACGAACACTTCTGCAAAGTGTCTTGTGAGCTTTTTAGCATCAAAATGCCAGCTTCACACACATGCACGGGGAGTTCTTACAACATCAACTCTCTTCTTCCAGAATACCATCCAACACCACACTAGAACATCATTAAACATCAACACAAAACACCAATCAACGAACATAAAGCGTAACCCGTTCCATTCATTCAAAGGCACAACTTTCTGGAAAATAACACACACACGGACATGCATCATCGCCATGGTTGGACTCCCTGGTCCTCAACCATGTTACCTAAAACTATTATCAAACATAATAAACTCCCTTTACCTAAACAGGAGTTCATTCACAAGCTTTACGACTGTTTGTCCTAAGCTTTCGTTCTAGCCACGAGGTCCTTCTTTGCGTTGGGATTTTGTGGTAGCGATGGTGAGTTAAAGGTGACAAGGAAGAGTTGAGGGAGAGAGGTTTCTAGGTGAGTAAGCTTGGGAGAAAAGAAGAGAAAATGCAAAGGAGAAGATGGGAGAAAATCACGCTTCCACTGCACGCTCCTACTTAAGTACTCAGCTGATAGGGTAGGTTTGCCTTTCGTGCAAACACAGCAACCGTCGGTCAAAAGGACAGCTATCACCCACTCACACGCATACCAAGGCAAGGGCACTCAAAACAACAATTATCATATATACAATAAAACATGTAATTAACCACCATACACACATAAACGTCCATATTAGCAACTTATAATCCGAGGTGTTACAAAGAGCAAATGAAAAATGAAAGCAAAGTGCAAGGTGAAAGCAAGTGGGCCGTGAGAATAAGCTTTGGGGCTAATGGATTATGTGAAAAATTTTGTAGTATGATAGGCTATTTATACTAAGTTATTTAGTTAGATAGTAAGTGAATTAGTTAGATTTCAACTAGATTAGTATTTAGTTTAGTTACAAGGTAATTATCTTTGAAGATATTATCCTAATCTAATCATTACTATTATTCCTTCATTTATAGCTTAAGTGTATGTGGAGCTTGCTAAATAAATGGATTTCATTTGCTTGGTGCCTAGAACTACACATACATGGCTTAAACTAGATAAAGCAAGATTCCTTCATTTAATGCTTTCTTTCCACATTGAAGGCCACCTTGAAAGGTTGGTTCAAGAAGCTTATTTTCAATTTTGTTTTATTCTTTTTTTTCATTGACTTTTGTTTACCAATTTTCTTTCACATACCCATTCATATTGTTGTAGCACGTGAATTTTGGGAGTTTTCATGAATCAACTTCTGATTGGTCCAAGCTTGGCTGAATCTTTTAGCCTTTGTGCCAAAGTTCTAAGTGCTACACTTATGCCAAAACAAGACTTTTACTTCCAAATAGATAAAATTTTCTCATGTCAACACTTTGATTAAGAGAAGAAACTAATTCTAGAAACTCTATAATTTGGTGGCTATGCTTTGGTGTGGTGGAACCAAATTTAGATTGACATAGGGAGGTTGAGGAGACCAAGAATAAATTGCTGGAATGACTTCAAGGGGTGCTTGAGAGAAAGATTTGTTCCTACTTATTACTCAAGAGAAGTCCACAACAAGCTCCAAAGACTATTCCAAGGCTACAAGAGTGTTGATGACTACTATAAGGAAATGGAATTGATGATGATGATGAGGGCTGAAATTATGGAGAGCCAAAAGGGAACCATGGTCAGGTTCCTTCATGTCTTGAATAGGGAAATTCAAGATGTGTTGGAGCTACATTCCTATGGCACAATTGAGGAGCTAGTCCACAAAGCTCAAAGGGTGGAGCAACAACTCAAAAGGAGGAAATATTCCAAAACCAACGGGGCTGGAACTTCCACCTGGAAGGAAAAACCTAGGAGGGAGGTTTCTCAAATGAAAAATAAAGAAGAAAAGGTGGAAAGCTCAAGCAAAAAAATTATGGACCTTACTCTAACAAAATCAACCAATATCAAGTGCTTTAAGTGCCTCGACAAGTGGCATATTGCTTCACAATGTCCCAATAAGAGAACAATGATTTTGCTTGAGGATGAAGGCATAAAGAGTGAGTCTTCAAGTGGCTCAACTAGCTCTTCAAGTGAAAAAGAAGAAGAGCTTGCACTTGTGGAAGCCATTGAGGGTGATCTCTTGATGGTGAGGAGAATGTTGAGCAATTTTTGCATTGACAAAGAGGAGACTCAAAGAGAAAATATTTTTTACACAAGGTGCTTATTTGAAGACAAAGTGTTCTCACTTATAATTGATGGAGGAAGCTCCATCAATTGGGCTAGTACAAGGCTCGTAGAGAAATTACACTTGCCAACCACAAGTCATCCAAGGCCATACAAGCTCCAATGGCTTAGTGGTGGTAAATTCTCAAGTGCTCATTCCGTTTTCTATTAACTCTTATAAGATGAAGTTCTTTGTGACATTACAATTTGACATTTTCATTGTTTTTCAAAAGGCTTCTAAATTGAGATAAAATATACTGAGTAACAAAGCTCTTATCCTACAATTCAAGATCTTCATGCATCATTGATAAAAAAAAAGTTGGACAAGATTTCAAAGGAGTTTCTTGGAGAGCTTGTGTTGGACTCAGGGGGAGCTACTTAAAGAATGCAAAGGAACTTTGATTCAAGCATTGGTTTTGAGCTTTCAACATGCAATGGATGCCTTGAAGTCAATTTAGTGTGAAAAGTGTAAAAGAAAAGCAATTCTGGTGATCCAAGTGCATTGCATTCATTTAATCCATAATTAACTTAATTGGTTTAACAAAAATCACAAGGCTTTGATAAATTGACTAAGGTTTTAAAATGATTCAATTGTTTTTGGACAAATGCAAAGTCTACTGTAATAATCGATTACTTAAACGTAATAATCGATTATCTGCTTTGTCTTCATTTTTGGAAAAGATTTTATGAACACTTTAATCGATTACCACTATTTGTAATCGATTACATAAGCTTCTGAGAAAAGGATGCTCCACTAGAATAATCGATTACCAAGATTCGTAATCGATTACACAACGTTTTGAGAAAATCATGCTGCACTGGAAAAATCGATTACCACATTTCCTAAACGATTACGCAAGCCTTTTAGAAAACACAGTGCTACGGGAATAATCAATTACAGCTAGAAATAATCGATTATTTTGCTCGTTATTAAACCCAGAAAACTCATGAACAGTTTAATCGATTACATAAGTGTTTTAATCGATTAAAATGGTAATTTAATCGATTACAGGCAGTTATAAAAATCTGTTATAAATAGAACTATGGCTCAGCCGCTTTTCTAACTTTGTGGAACATTACCCATTCGTATTTTCTGAAACAGTCTTGTGAACATTCTTAAGTGTTTTCTAAGGGATAAATTCTTTCTTGCTCCATTCTGCTTTAATCATGAGTGTTTGAGTCATTCTTGGAGCTTGAAACCTTTTCAAGATTAAGGAAAGCTGTGCTATTTGATTTGTAATCATTCAACCTGAGCTGGTAACTTCATTTTACATTGCATCATTGGATCATCAGGTTGTTTCTCTCCTTAATCTGGTTGTAATTTTCATTTTGATTTTTCTTTGTGAATTGGCTATTGTAATTGAGTTCTTGCATGTATCTAGAGTAGGGTTCTCTCGGTGAAAGAACTGAGTAGTGTTCTCAGGTTCTTGTCTCTTAGAATCTAATAGGGTTTTAGATTTTTGTACTTTATCTAGGGTTGGTAAAGGGAGACATTTTAATTGATTGTAAGAACTAAAAATTATAATAGTGGAACTCTAACTTAGTGTTAGTTGGAAGAAAACTGGATGTAGCTTCTAGTGTTGAAGTGAACCAGTATAAATCTGATTGTGTCTTGCTTCTCTATCCCTTAACTCACTATATTTATTGTGTTCTTGACTAAATTGCTTGACCAATTATATCAGTTTTGATTCATTGAAATTCCTTGGGACTGAGCTACTTGATTGAATAAGATTTCTTGGTATTGAAAAGTGATAAAGATCCTAGAATCTCTGATTTTGATTAAAGAAATTTTTAATTTACCAAGGTTTAACCAATTCACCCCCCTCTTGGTTAAGTGTGAGATATTCATATCATTTTCAGCTTGGTCTAAAACTTGCTTTCTTTCAACCTGATTCCAGATTGGTAAACACATGCATTTTCATTCTTTGGATCATAAGGTTGTATCTCTCCTCTAAACTATGGTTGTAATTTGTTTTTTACATTTTAGCTTGTTAGTTGCTATTACAAAAAGGTTCTTTAAGCTTGTCTAGAGTAGGGTTCTCTAGAAGGAAGAGTATAGAAGGGTTTCTCTAAGTCTTGATCATTAGAAGTCTAGAGGGTGTTTATATTTCAGTTCTTTATCTAGGGTTGATAAATGGTGACCTTTTGTAAGCTTGTAAAGAATAGATTTTTGATAATAGTGGAACTTTAGCCAAGGTTTGGTTATAAGAAATTGGATGTAGTTTCTCTTGTTGAGGAGTGGACCAGTATAGTTCTTGGTGTTCTCTTATTCTCATCTTGTTATCATTGATTACTAATTTTTGGTTAATCTTTCCAAGATCAACAGGTAAACATTTTCTGCTATTGCTTTCTGTGAAGGGTGAATCTTGATTGACTAAAAGTTTCTTTTCTAAAAGGGTGTCCTTGTGATACGATCCTAAATTCGTTGCTTGTTTAAACAAATTTTTAAACACCATGTTTTAACCAATTCACCTCCCTCTTGGTTAATTGTGTGTGTTCATATTGTTTTCAATTGGTATCAAGAGTAGGTTCTTGAATGTTATTCAAGATCACTATCTTTTTTTAAAAGGAAAAATGAATACCACACAAATTACCATTAAAGAAGGTGCCTCCCTCAATTGTTCTCTGATGTTTGAAGGAGAGCATTTCAATTTTTGGAAAAGCAGAATGCAGGTATTCATTTAATCAAATGACCCTGGTGCATGGAATGCAATAGAAAAAGGTCATTTGATTCCTATAAAAATTGTTGGTAATGATATGATTCCCAAAGAGTGGGATGAGATGACAGATGCAGAAAAGAAAGTTGTTCAATATGATTTTAAAGCTAAGAACATGATTACTTTTGCACTTTCTTCTGACGAATTATTTAGAACTGTTAGGTGTAAAAGCGTAAAGGAGATGTGGGAGATGTTGGAAGTCACTTATGAAGGAACAAATGAATTTAGAAGATCAAGGAAGCATGCCTTGATTCATGAGTATGAAATGTTCAAGGTGAACACCACAGAAAACATATCTCAGCTCTAAACAAGATTCACTCACATAGTAAATCATCTTCTTGGTCTTGGGAAGATATTTGATGCTAAAGAGTTAAACATCAAAATCTTGAAGTGTCCAATAAGACCATGGCAACCAAAGGTGACAACAATCAAGGAATCAAAATATCTTTCCAAGATGTTGATGGCTCCACTATTTGGTATGCTTCTTGCGTATGAATTAGAAATATCACAACTAACATATGCAGAAGATGTAGATAAGAAACAAAAAAGTATAGCCTTGAAAGCTGCATCATCTAATGTGGAAAAAGGAGAAGACTCAAGCGAAGATGAAAGTGATGAACACATGAACCCAATAGTCAAAAAATTTAGCAAGTTCATTGTTAGACTTTTGGCAAGCGTACCAATTGTCGTTGTAAGTTATAGAATTTATAAAAGATCATCTCCACAGGGACTTGAGTTACTCAGTTAATCTAAACAAAACTTTAACAGTTTAATAGTTATGTACAATGAGTGTGAGTGGAGTTTCATGTATTTGTGAAATAATAGAAAGTAGGAAATTTAAAGAAAAAGCGGTAATAATAGATTTATTACGGAAACTAATAAAACGAGTTTAATTAATTCAAGAAAAGTGTAGGATTGGATTTCATCATTCATACCCTTAGTACTCAATTAATATTACCATGCATAAATTATTTTCTTTTATTATTGATGCACACATAAAATCACCCCAAATCGATCCCTTGCATTTGAGAATCCTAAGAATATTTATCAAATATTGATCCCTCGCATATGAAATAAATACCCCAGCATTACAATCATAATCATGTGCTATTTGCAATCTAAATGTTATGCTTTATTCCTAGCAACGTAACGTAAAGAGTAAAATAATTCAGTTCAAGTTTTAAGAGTACTTTTCAGTTAAACTTAGAACCTTATTTCATGAAACTAGTGATCAAGTAGAATCAAGCATTAAGTACAGAATGAAATTACCAATAATAAAAAGAAAATATTCACGCATAAATATTAAAAGAGATACTTAAGGGTAAGAGATTACATCCAATCCTTAGAGATGTTAGCCAATCATTATGGAGAGCACCTCCTCAATATTGTTTAACTCGCCCTGGCGAATTTAATGCCACTTGTTGCTGTCTCCACTCGCCTGGGTGAGTATATTGTGGTCTTTTCACTAGCCTGAGCAAATTAAAACAACTTTTTGGAAACCTCTACTCACCTGGGCGACCATTTTGTGCATAATTAACTCGCCTGGGCGAGTTAAAGCCCAAATAAGCTGGCCTGGGCGAGTTCTGGGCCATTTTTGCTTTTGACACCTCCCAAATTTGATTTTTATGTCCCTTATGCTTGCTTTATTTGCTTGGATGCTTTGGATACCATCGAAATCTATCAAAATACAAACTATGATTGGACTAATCTTCCAAAATATGAAAAACAACATTTATATAAGTACTAAATACAATTCGACTAGGTTTTAGGGCAAGTTTATAAACAATTTTACTGAAATCAAAAGATAAGTGTCATCATTGTAAGCCTAATTTTTATTAAAATATGACATTTATCATTCATGAGATGAATTTGGAAGATCAAGGAAGCATGTCTTGATTCATGGGTATGAAATGTTCAAGATGAATACCACAAAACATATCTTAGCTCCAAACAAGATTCACTCACATAGTAAATCATCTTCTTGGTCCTGGGAAGATATTTGATGCTGAAGAGTTAAACATCAAAATATTCAAGTGTCTAACAAGACCATGGCAACCATAGGTGACACCAATCAAGGAATCAAAAGATCTTTCCACGATGTCCATGGCTGCATTATTTGGTAAGCTTCTTCAGTATGAATTAGAAATGTCACAAGTAACACGTACAGAATATGCAGGTAAGAAACAAAAGAGTATAGCCTTGGAAGCTGCATCATCTAATGTGGAAAAAGGAGAAGACTCAAGCAAAGATGAAAGTGATGAACACATGAACCTAATAGTAAAAAAGTTTAGCAAGTTCATGAAGAAGAACAAGAACAGGAAGTTGTCAAAGTTCAACAAAAGAAATGACAACAACAACACCAACTTCACCTGCTTCAAATGTGGAAAGCAAGGTCACATTAAATCTAAAAGTCTCATTTTCATGAAGAAGCAATTAGGTGAAAAAAAGGCATAGAAAGAAGGAAAGCCAAAGAAAGCTTACATAGCATGGGAAGACAATGCCTTAACAACTTCTGAATCATCATGTGAGAATGAAGAAGCTGATGTATGCTTCACCTCCACAATTAGCGAAGATGAAGAATTCTCAAGTGCTGAATCAGAGGTAAATCCTGAATTCAGTCAAATTGTTTATGCTTTTCATGAAATGCATGAGGAGGCTAAAAAACTTGCAACCTCCAACACTAGGCTAAAAAGTAACCTTAAATGGCATGTTACCAAACTTGCAGCAATGCAAGCTGAACTTTGTAACTTGAAAGAAGAGAATGAAAAACTTGTTTCAAGCCACAAAGCTTATGGGTGTGTGTGCCTCTTCTTCATCAAATGTAGATAAATGCAAAGCTTTACAAAAGGAGTTTGATGATTTCAAAAAGAGTCAAGGTGAAAAATACATGTTATTGCTTTCAGAAAATTCTTACTTAGTAGATCTTTTGAAAAGACTTTAAAGAGGAAAATGCAGTTTAAATCAAATACTAAGTGTACAAAAATATGTTGGAGATACTTCTGGTTTGGGTTACAAATATGGAGCAAAACCTTTTGGAAAAACCAAGTTTGTACCACCAAAATAGAAGAATCAAATAGGTTTTTCAAAAATGAAGTATAATCAAATGACTCATTTTGAAAGAGCATCAAAATCTATAACTTGCAATAACTGCATGAAGAAAGGTCATACATCTCATAGGTGCTATGCTAGAAGGTTCTATGTGCCTAATGGAGAATGCATTTGGGTTCCAAAGAAAAAGAGAAAAATAGCTAACCCCTATGGATCCAACCTAAATTGGGTACCTTTCTTTCCCACTTAATTTGATTGGTGCAGGTGTGTCTTAGAGCAAAATCATCATTATGGTACATAGACAGTAGATGCTCTAGACACATGAAAGATGACATGTCCATGCTCACAATTTTACTCTAAAAGATGGAGGATTTGTCACTTATGGTGACAACAACAAAGGAAAGATAGTTGGAGAAGCTAACATAGAAGACAACTATAAAACCATGATCAGAAATGTACTCTATGTGGAAGGTTTAAAGCATAATCTCCTAAGCATAAGCCAACTGTGACAAAGGATTCAAAGTTTCCTTCAATAACAATTGTTGTTTAATATATGATGGTCAATCCGGTGAGGTTATACATGTAAGTAAAAGAAAAGATAATATCTACTTACTCTCTATAGAACATGCATTCATTCACAACACTAATTGCCTAGTAAGTAAAGTTGATGAATCTTAGCTATGGCATAGGAGAGCTAGTCATTTTAACATGAATCACATGAACAAGCTTATTAGAAAAGACTTAGTCATTGGCTTACCTAAACCAAAGTTTGAAAAGGGCAAACTATGTGATATGTGTCAAAAGGGGAACAAACTAAGATTTCTTTTCAAAATAAAAATGTTGTTTCTACCTCAAGACCCCTTGAACTGGTACATATGGATTTATTTGGTCCTTCTAGAACTATGAGCTTAGGAGGAAATTACTATGGGCTTGTAATTGTTGATGACTATTCTAGATTCACATGGACTTTGTTAATAAGATCCAAGAGTGATGTTTCATGGCATTCAGAAAACTAGCCAAGCTCATTCAAAATGAAAAAGAATGCAAAATTATCTCAATAAGAAGTGATCATGGTGGTGAATTCCAAAATGAGTATTTTGAAAAGTTTTGTGAAGAAAATGGAATCAATCACAATTTTTCAGCTCCAAGAACACCTCAACAAAATGGTGTTGTGGAGAAGAAAAATAGATCCCTTGAAGAAGGAGCTACAAAACTCTTCTTAATGAGACAAATTTGCTTAAACATTTTTGGGTTAATGCTACGAGTATAATTTGCTATACCTTGAACAAATTACTCATAACACCTATTTTAAAGAAAACTCCTTATGCGTTGTACAAAGGTAGAAAGCCAAACATTTCTCACTTAAGAGCATTTGGCTGCAAGTGTTTTGTGTTAAATAATGGAAAGGAGTCACTTGGTAGGTTTGATGCAAAGGCTGATGAAGCCATCTTTCTTAGATATTTATTACAAAGCAAAATATATAGAGTCTTCAATAAAAGAACTTTATGCATGGAAGAATCAGTTCATGTTATTTGTGATGAATCTAACTCCTCTAAAGAGGAAAAGAAGTGTGAAAATGATACAGGTCCTACAAAAGAGTATATATAATTCAATGGATCAAATGAAAAAGAAAAGGAAGAACCAAATGTAGAAATGGAAAAATCAACACTAATCCAAAAGCCTAAGGATTGGAGAACTACAAGAGATCACTCCCTTTGACAACATAATTGGTGAAGTGACTAAGGGAGTATCTACTAGATCTTCACTAAGAAATCTCTGTTGTGATGTGGCTTTTGTTTCACAAATTGAACCCAAGAGCATTGACCAAGCTTTACTTGATGAACATTGGATGCTTGCCATGCATGATGAACTTAATCAGTTTAAGAGAAATGAAGTTTGGGAACTTGTTCCTAGACCTTCATCTCACAAGCCTATTGGCACCAAGTGGGTTTTTAGGAACAAACTTGATGAAAGTGGCATCATAGTTAGAAACAAAGCTAGATTGGTTGCAAAAGGTTACAACCAAGAGAAAGGCATAGACTGTGAAGAGACCTATGCTCTAGTACCAAGGTTAGAGACCATTAGGTTACTACCTGCATATGCATGTTTAATGGATTTTAAACTATTTCAAATGGATGTAAAAAGTGCTTTTCTAAATGGATATATTAAGGAGGAAATCTATGTTCATCAACCTCCTGGCTTTATTGATTTCAAATATCCAAACTATGTTTTTAAACTAAAGAAAGCTCTTTATGGATTAAAGCAAGCTCCTGGGTCTTGATATGAAAGATTGAGCAACTTCTTGCTTATCCAATCACTCATAAGAGGACAAGTAGACAAAACCTTGTTCGTCAAGAAGCATGACAATGATATCTTATTGGTTCAAGTATATGTTGATGATATAATATTTGGTTCAACTAATCATTCTTTGTGCAAAGAATTTTCTATCTCTATGCAGAATGAATTTGAAATATCTATGATGGAAAAATTGACATTCTTTCTTGGACTTCAAGTGAAGCAAATGAAGAATGGAATATTTCTTAGCCAAACTAAATATTGCCTTGAAATCATCAAGAAATTGGACTTGGAGAAAAGCAAAGAAGCTGCAACTCCTATGGCAACCTCAACTTACCTTGATTCAGATGAAAAAGGCAAGATGGTTGATGAGTCAAAGTATAGAGGGGTGATTGGATCTTTATTGTACTTGACTGCAAGTAGACAAGATATAATGTTAAGTGTGTGCTTATGTGAAAGATATCAAACTAATCCAAAGGAGTCACACCTCATATCAGTCAAGAGAATCATCAAATACCTTAAATCAACTCCAAAAGTTGGTCTTTGGTATCTCAAAGGTGCATCACTGAATTTAATTGGTTACTCATATTCTGATTTTGCAAGATGCAAACTGGATAGGAAAAGAACCAATGGAATGTGCCACTTGTTGGGAAGCTCACTAATCTCATGGCATTGTAAGAAGAAATCACGTGTTGCTCTTTCAACAGCAAAAGCTGAATACATAGTAGCTAGAAGTTACTATTCACAAAGTTTGTGGCTTAAGCAATAACTCCAAGATTTTGGTGTGGTGATGAATGAAATTTCCCTTTTGTGCGACAACACAAGTGCAATAAACCTATCAAAGAACCCAGTCATGCACTCAAGGACAAAACACATAGAGATTAGACATCACTTTCTCAGGGATCACATCCAAAAGGGTAACATCTAAATGGCATTTATTGATACTAACAATCAATTGGTTGATCTCTTTACCAAACCCTTATCTAGATATAGATTCTATGATTTTAGGAACATGATAGGAATCCTTGATGAATCTAATATATGCTAGCATGCTTATAATGTGCCTAACTACATGATATACCATTTAAATTGGCTATTCATCACATATGCTTAAAACTCAAAATCCTGATGAAAATCACTGTTCACTCTGCATAATTTTTTGCTTTAATCGATTACTATGTGTTTTAATCAATCATTTGAGGTTTAGAAAAAAAAAGTTAGAGCCAAAACTTCACTAGAGTAATCGATTACTGTGTGAATTAATCGATTACTTGACACTTTCAGTGCATTTCAAAATGAAAACCTCCCTGAAGTAATTGATTGCACTATCGAATTAATCGATTACTTGTTTAAATGCAATCCAGAAATAGAAAACATTTGGAGTAATCGATTACACTATCAAATTAATCGATTACTTGCTGCTGAAAGCTATTTTTGAAACATAAATTATCTGGAGTAATCGATTACCCTATATTTTAATCGATTACTTAATGATTGAGAACTGCTTCTATGTTAAAACTCCACTAGAGTAATTGATTACACTATCTTTAATTGATTACGCTTTAATAAACAAAATTTCTTGAAATAATCGATTATCAGGCTTATGTAATCGATTATCTATGGCATTTATGCAAAAATTGCACAATTTTCAAAAATCTAAATTGACATATCTTATCTTAAATTCAAAATTCACATCTGTGTCAGTATCATTAAAATCTCTTGAAACATGAAATAAGCTGTTACAAGGAATTTGAAATTCAAATTCAACCTTCAAAGAACTCTATAAATACAGATTATCAAAGGTGAATCACTTCACACTTGAAATTCTCTTCTTCCTTAAAGCAAGCTGAGCTAATCCTTGTGCTCTGTTTCTCACTTCCTTAAGGCAAACCTTTGCCCATTTCATTCTTCAAAAAAAATATCATCATGTCTCACCTAAATGCCCCTAAAAGATCCAAAACCAGCAAGAGAAAAGCTGGAGAATCTTCTAATGCAGCTATGAGCAAGCTCAACAACTGGTTCAACATTGAAACTGAAAGACAGAACTATATGCAGTTCAATGCTACCAAGCTAGTCATGCCACCTAAATACTTACAGCTAGACTGGTTTATCAATAAGGGATTTCAATTGCATGCTATGTTGGAAGCTTAAGGATTGAAGAAATTCCTTAATTTGAAGGGTACTTTCTACCCTGAGTTGGTGAAAGTGTTCTACACTTATGCCAAAGCTGGCATGGATGGGGTTCTCCGTTCTTAAGTGAATGGAGTTGCAATGGTGATTGATGAAGAAGTTTGGAGTGCTATGGCTGGCTTTTCCTGTGAAGGCGTGAGAAGGTTTGATGAAGAGATAGGTACATACAATAAAATTAACACATAAAGAGGTATGTTGTTGGATCCTCAAGTTAGATTGAAGACAAGATTGGGTGTTGGAAATATGACAGGGGAGGATAGGTTGCTGCACTATATCATCACCAAATTCCTCACCCCTAGGTCCACTAATGATGCACAAATCACAGATGATGATTGCAACTGGTGCATGGCATGAAAAATGCAACTCAGATTAACTGGGTTCTTGTCATTGTGGAGACTATGCTGAAGTCTGCAAGGTTAATCAACTATCAATTTCCTTATGTTTTTTTAATCTCAAGGTTTATAGACCATTTTGGAATTGATGTCTCTAATGAGATTGTGGACAACACCACAAACATCACCAACCTCATCACTGGAAAGCACCTCAACAAGCTGGGCTTGATAAAGACCCTAATTGGGTGGTTGATGGCTGGAGAACAAGCTCCAAAAGAGAGAGCTGATGAAGGTGAAGGAGCTGAAGAGGAAGAGGATGCTGAAGTTGGTCCTGCTCAACAGCAGTGGACACCTTTTGAATCCTTAATGATTCAAAAGATGGATGCTATATTGGCTCTGCATCACTGCATCATGAGCATAGAGCTGAAACAAATTCCTCCATGGAAGAAATTACTTCTAGGTTAGAGAATGTAGAGACTAGGATGGCTCTCAAAGATTTTGACAATCTCTAGTTTAGTTGATGAAATTTCCTATTTGTGATTGTGGTGTTTTTTCTGCTTTCTTATCTTCGGTTGTTATTTTCGTCACTATCTCATGTTTATGTTTCTTGTATTGCACTTAATGATTAATGAATACAATTCTTTTCTTCTTCCTTGCTTATCTTGTTCTCACTGGTATATTTTGTCTTTGATAAGCCAAAAGGGGGAGAAATAAATGAACATAGAGAAAAATGGAAATAAATGAACATAGAAAAACATATATATGATGTGCAAGTGCAAATTAAATCCTTATCTGATTTACTTTGAATTCTTAACTCTAAATTGTTTATTGCTTTTATCTGAACTTAATATCAAATTACCAAATATAGGGGATGCAATATAATGAATATACATTGTTTATGCAAAGTATACTTGACACTTGTTCTTGGAAAAAGGCTGAATTGATTTTAGATATCTAGTATATAGCTCCCAACATTCATCCCTTAAAAGCACATGAAGGCTAAATATATTCAATTGAAGTTTGGCATGATCAAAGCCAAAAAATGGGAGATTTTTAGACACAGGGGGAGCTTGAAGAGGATAAAGATGAGGAGGCTCTTTGACTTAGACAAGTTTTAGCTTTTTACATGCCATTCAATTGAAGGCATACGTAATTTGTTAGTTGTTTAAGAGTTCTTCCTATGATCCCTTGCATTGCATAAACATCATTCATTGGCTTGCATTCATGGTTTTAAAAAAAGGGCACATATCTTAAGAAAAGGCTTTAAGTATTCATGATTGCATAAAAAGCCAAGTGCCAATGGTTAAGTTTTTGGTAAAACTATTTTTTCACACTGCCTTAATTGATTACCACAATTTGGTAATCTATTACTTGAGCTATGAAGAACAAAATAATCGATTACACTATGTAAACATAGAACAAGTCCTGACTGTGTTAATTGATTACCATTTATCTGTAATGGATTACTAAGCACGTTTTTGAAAATGAGAATCCCTTTAGTGATCGATTACATGACGAATTAATTGATTACTTTGTTCATGTATCTTTTTCCAGAAAGCTCAAGAATACTTTAATCGATTAAATGTGTAATTAATTGATTACATAAGTATAAATAATTGATTACATGGACGATTTAATCGATTACATTCAGTTACAACAGTTTTCTATAAAAAGTTGTTGGGTCTTTTGATTTGAACAGAACATTACAATTTGAGATTTTCATTGTTTTTCAAAAGGCTTCTGAATTGAGAGAAAATACACTGAGTAACAAAGATATTGTCCTACAATTCAAGATCTTCATGCATCATTAATAAAAAAAAATTTGGACAAGATTTCAAAGGAGTTTCTTGGAGAGCTTGGTTTGAAATTTGCTTTCTTTGAACCTGATTCTAGATTGGTAAACACATGCATTTTCATTTTGTGGATCATAAGGTTGTATCTCTCCCCTAAACTCTGGTTGTAATTCATTTTTTACATTTTAGCTTGTTAGTTGCTATTACAAAAAGGTTCTTTAAGCTTGTCTAAAATAGGGTTATCTAGAGGGAAAAGTAAAGAAGCGTTTATCTATGTCTTGATCATTAGAAGTCTAGAGGGTGTTTAGATTTTGGTTCTTTATCTAGGGTTGATAAAGGGTGATCTTTTGTAAGCTTGTAAAGAACAAATTTTTGATAATAGTGGGACTCTAGCCTAGGTTTGGTTAGAAGAAACTGGATGTAGCTTCTCTTGTTGAGGAGTAAACCAGTATAGTTCTTGGTGTTCTCTTATTCTAATCTTTTTGTTAATCTTTTCAAGATCAACAGGTAAACATTTTCTGCTATTGCTTTTTGTGAAAGGTGAATCTTGATTGACTGAAAGTTTCTTTTCTAAAAGGGTGTTCTTGTGATACGATCCTAAATTCGTTGCTTGTTTAAGGAAATTTTTAAAGACCCTGTTTTAACCAATTCACCCCTCTCTTGGTTAATTGTGTGTGTTCATATTGTTTTCAGGTTTTAATCACATAAAGGAATTGTACTCAAGTGATCGTGACCTCTCTAGTATTTTTGCTTTGTGTGAGAAGGGGGCTCATCAAGGATAGTTTCAACATGATGGTTTCTTGTTCAAGGAAAAGAAACTATGTGTTCCTAAAATCTCTTTGAGAAAACTATTCATTAGAGAAGCTCATGAGAACAACTTAATGGGGCACTTTGGTGTGGATAAAACTTTGGCTATTTTACATGAACATTTCTTTTGGCCAAAAATGAGGCATGATGTGCATAAGCATGTATCTCAATGTATTACTTGTCATAAAGCTAAATCTAGATTGATGCCTCATGGTTTATATACATCTTTGCCTATTCCTAACTCCCCTTGGGTTGACATTTCCATAGATTTTGTGCTTGGTCTTCCAAGATCCAAGAGGGGAAAGGATTCTATATTTTTTGTTGTTAATAGGTTCTCAAAGATGGCACACTTTATTCCTTGTCATAAGAATGATGATGCTTGTGAAGTAGCTAATCTCTTCTTCAAGGAAGTTGTGAGACTTCATGGATTGCCTAGGAGAATTATGAGTGATAGAGACACAAAGTTTCTTAACCACTTTTGGAAGACATTATGGGGTAAGCTTGGCACAAAGCTCTTGTTTTCATCAACTTTCCACCCACAAACGGATGGCCAAACTAAAGTGGTTAATAGGACATTGGGTCAACTAATTAGATGCTACATAAAAGGCAATTTGAGGAATTGGGAGGAGTGTCTACCTCACATTGAGTTTGCTTATAATAGAGTGGTTCACAAGACCACTTCCTTATCTCCTTTTCAAATTGTCAATGGCTTCAATCCTTTAACTCTCTTGATTTATTACCATTTCCTAACACTTCTTCTATGATTAATCATGATGCTTTTTCTAAAGCTTCTTATGTTACAAAATTGCATGAAAAGGTGAAGGCCCATGTGGAGAGGAAGATGGAACAATATGCTAAGCAAGCCAATAAGCACAAGAAGCAAGTGGTCTTCAATGAAGGAGATTTGGTTTGTTCATTTGAGGAGGGATAGATTTCCTCAAGAAAGGAAATCCAAGCTCCAACCTAGAGGAGATGGACCTTTTAAGATTTTAGAGAGGATCAACAACAATGCATATAAACTTGAGTTGCCAATTGAGTATGGTGTGAGTAACACCTTTAATGTTTGTGATCTTTCTTTGTGTGATGTAGGTACAAGTGAGGGAGCAAACTTGAGGTCAAATTCCTTTCAAGAATGAGGAGATGATGGAGGTCCATCGCAAGCTCAAGGCCAAGAAGGAGAACTTGAAGAACTTCCTTTGGTTAGCTTTATAGGACCTATGACAAGAGTTAGAACTCACACCCTTCAAGAGTACATCAAAGCTAACTTGAACCTTTTAGACAAGTATAAAGAAGCACCCCAACTCAAGAAGACCAAGGGCTGGATTTTGTTCTCTCAAGTTGAATTTAATTCCAACACCTTTTAGTGGCAATAATAGTGGCGATAAATAGGCCTTTAGTGGCAATAAAAAGGCCTTTGGTGCCAATTGTGTAAATAAGTGTAGGTGCACTTGCATGTAATTTTTTTAGCACATATGTAAGCTTGTAAAATGCACATGGCTGACATTAGCACGTGGTTGAGTCATCATATGAGAAGCTTGCACCTCAAGCTCCATTAGCTTGCACCACAAGCTTCATTAGCTTGCACCTCAAGCTTCCTTAGCTTGCACCTCAAGATTCCTTAGTTTGCACCTCAAGCTTCATTTCAATTGCCATTTTACTTGCATTTAGCTTACATTTTCATGGCTATATAAGGCCAGCCCAAACATATTTTACACACTTTTGGAAAATTAATAGAAAGCTTAAATTTCTTATGAGAGTTTCTCTCTTGTTGTTGTGCAAGAACTTCTTGGATCTTATCAATGGCTTCTCAATACTATTGTGGTGATTCTTCCTGGATTCATTAGAGAGCTTCTCCATGGCATCATCCATCTTCATTCCTTGTCTCAATTCATCTTCCATTGTTGAATTGTTTGGACCTACTTCACACCATTTTTGCTTCACATCTTCAGTGAGAGCTCGAGTTCTTGAAGAGATTTTGAAGAGTGACTTTCATTGTAAGGTAGATTGGGGAAATCAATGTCTAATGAGGTTAGACATAGATCATTTAACGAACCTAAAAGAAAGGACTTAATTGGGTAAAGTTAAAAAATTAAAATCTAATTGCCACTACAAGAAAAATGGATATTAATGACATAATATTTCCCATAGAATATATTCGGTCAAAAATGTATGCATTACCGATAGAATATACTGACGGAGTATATTCTATGCGAAAAATTTGAATTTCCAACGGATTTTACCCACTGGTTTAATTCTGTTGGAAATTTAAATGTTTCCGACGGATGTTTCTAACGGATTATGTTTTCATCAAAAATGAAATTATACCGTAAATTAAAAGACCCAACCCTAGCGAGGGACACCCAGTCCCTTTTTGGTGATATTCAAAAGCCTTCGCACGCTCAGTGACGCTGCTGTTGCATAAGCTTGACCACCATCACGCTGCCCTCACACGAGGTTCCCAGGCTTTCGCCGCTTATCTTCGTGCCATCTAGTCATACGGGAGGTAGGCCGCAATGCTGCCTAGCTCCCCAATCTCTATCTGTGTAGGCTTAGTGTTGAAAGAAAGAGTTAAAGCCATTCACTTATACTATGTGTTTGTGTGTTGGATTTAATGTAGGCATTGAGTAGGCGTCTCATCCAGAGTCAGCCTTTGAGTTGTGAAGCACAAGATTTAATGTTTATCAACACACGTTTTTTTTGTTAAATTTGTTATCTTTTTGAATTTTTCTCCATTTATTCAGTTTTTGCTTGCTTTTTATTTTTTCTTCATTGAGATTAGGATGTGGGAAACTTCAAAACTCAAACATTTTAACGATATGATTTGTATTCTTTTGATTCTTTTTTCTTATGGGTTTTCTTTTTTGGTTTTGGAAGTTTATATTTTTTTAGTCTAGGACTATTGGTTTATAGAAATTTATTTGCGTAGCCTTTGGTTTGTGCTGCTTTTGGTGTGTAATTTTGGGAATTTGCAAAAAACAAAAGAAAATTTATGAATCCATGGCGTTTTGGTTCTAGAATTCAATATCAATAACACATTAACACCTATTGAAAATTTCATGGTCATTTTAGTTTTATGGTTGTACTCCGTGATGTCCAAATTCATCAATACCAAAAGTAGTATGTTTGTTTTCTAGTATTGTGTAGATTTGTAACTTACACTATTTTTTTAGTGAAAATTAATTTGGTGATTGTAGTGTTATTTTCAATAAAATGCGAGATCTATAAATTTTGACACATTTCCTTTTGATCAGTTTAATGTGCAGAGTTTTCTTTTTCTTTTTAATGAATGCCTATTGAAGTATCATATCCATTTGATGTTTCATTAGTTTTATCAGCTTTGTTTTTTTAGTCTGTGAACGAAAGGGAGTCATACTTTTTGCCTTGTGTTAGTTGATCATTAACTAGTTTGAGGAATTTGTTTAAGATGTGACTAATAAAAGGGTACATTTTTGTGCATTACAATCATAGTGGCATATGGGATGTGATTTGTATCTGTGAACTTTAGGAATTAAAAGCAGAGTAGGCCTAAAATGCATGAAAGTTCTACAGGAAAACTTGATTATGATTATGAATGTAGTAAGGAGACAGAGAAAAAGAAACTTTTTAATCATGATCTATTTGTTACAACTTACAATAGATGCAATTTACACAACGTATGAAGATAATTTCATAAATATATAAAATATGTAACCATTCACAGGTAAGTGAAAAATAAAATTTTCCACATATTTAGTTGCAGCATGCAAATGCTATAGCAACATAGTGTATTGGCATGAATTAAGTGGATTCAACACTGAATCATTTATAATATGCTTTTGGTAGCATTTTGTGCTCTTGCTGGTATCACAAAACTATAATGCTGAAAATTACCCGAATCTCAGTGTTGTCATTAGGTACTAATCATTTGATGATTCGTTTTTAACTGATGTTCCTTCTGTGTTTTTTTTGTCTTCCTGTTACTGTATATTGGTATCGTATTCCTTTTTTTTGGACTATTTGAGAAAGCTCCAAAGGTCTTGTTTTGTGTGTTTGTTGAAAATAAGTACTTTTTTTTACATAATTGGTGAAATTGTCAAAATTTCCTTCTAACTTCACCTAAATTCTGTTACACTCTGAAACTGAAGAATATGAAAGGGGAAAAGTCTTTTTTTTTGTACCAATCATATTTGGAGGGGCATGGATTTTTAGAATGAAACCTTAAGTTAGTACTTCGGTTCAAAAATTAACAGGTATGTTTTTTTTTTTTTTTTTGTGGCTAGTGTAGATACCTTCAATTCTATTTTTTTAGGCCAGTGCCCAATTTCTTTCCTTCTTGGTTGCAATTTTTATTAGTGTACTAATTTTTCCATTTTTACCAATGAGTCTTGTATCATGTTTTTTTCCCCTATAATAAGGTGTAAACCACTTAACCATCTCACAATTATCTCTGGTTATTAGGATTGGTAAGTATTTATTCTATGATTTTTATTTTATCCATTTGTTAAGCAGACCTTGAAAAATTTGATAAAACACACTAATTACATGGCTGCAGAACATGATATTAAGTATTGTACGTGATGCCACAATTTTTATTTTACTGGATTTTGATTTTTACTTTTGTTAGATACAGGGGGAGCTTGAAGAGGATCAAGATGTTGAGGCTCTTTGACTTGGATGAGTTTTAGCTTTTACATGCCATTCAATTGAAGGCATATGTAATATTTGGATGTATAAAGAGTTTCATCCTATGATCTATTGCATTGCATAAACATCATTCATTGGCTTGCATTCATGGTTTTCATAAAAGCACATGTCTTATGAAAAAGCCTTAAGTTTTCTTGATTGCATAAAAAGCCAAGTGCTTCACACTGCCTTAATCAATTACCACAGTACGGTAATCTATTACTTGAGCCATGAAGAACAAAATAATTGATTACAGATATTAAGTAATCGATTACACTGTGTAAACACAGAAGAAGTCCTGACTGTGTTTGTAACACCTTGAAATTTCGATAACTGAAAATTGATGTTTGAAGTAATTGTGTTATTTGATTGTTTGATTAATTTAGATTGGTTGAGTTGTTGTGCATGGTACCCTGATGCAATTTCTTGGTATGAATGTTAATTTGCGTGAAGTTTGTTTGATTTATGGTTGTGAGGCAAGAGTGATAGTTTGGCTTACAATCTGCTTCGGTAAAACTACCTTCCTAGATTCGTTAACCATTGGATCATCCTCAAATTTTGACAGTAGCTTTCCAACTCATCTGTACACCTTTTGACCGTTTGGATCTTAAAAATAAGGATTTCTATGTTGCTCTAAGTGAGCCAAGTTGCACTGAGCGCAATTCCAAGATATTTCTGGACAGAGAGAAAATTGTGCTAAGCGAGACCTGTAGGCACGCTGAGCGATCCAGGGCACGCTAAGTGAGATACTCAGGTTATAAATACATCCAACAACACGTAGAACACGTTTTTCACCCCTTTCTCTCTCTAAACTCACCCCAAAAGCCCTAGAACCGCCCTTCCACCACCAACCACTGTTGCTTACCATAGGACCACGGTACCAAGAAGAACCTCATAATCAGAGCAGAGTCTTCGAAACTCCTCTCAAAGTTTCGGTAGAGAACAGAGCTTCCAAATCTTTCTTTCTTGGCTTCCTTGAGGGAATCTTGTTTCCCTTTGTCTACTTCTAGCTAGTTTAAGCTTCTCTCAGTGTCTCTTGTGTTTTGGGTATCGTAGTAGGGAGTTTTATACTTCCTTTGAAAACCCTCTGAAAATGAGATGTTGTAAAACTTCCTTTTTATGAAATTGATGTCATATCTGTGATCCTTGTTGAACCCCGATCACATTGGTGTGATTGGAATTTCAAAATGATGTCTTTTGATGTGGATTCCCAAAAACACCGTTTAGCTCCTTTTTTATTTGAGTGTGTATTTGATCCCAACTGTTAACATTGACTTTGTCTTTGAAATCTATACTAAATTGTCTTCGATTTGGTATATAGAGCTTTGTGTTCAAACAAGCACGCGTATACGCGTATTCGAAGGATCACGAAACAACACCGCTAGGCTATAACAAGGAGAACTCCTAGTTAGGTAAGGGGATTTTATTATTTGGTTATAGTTTTGATACCATAGTTGGGGGCCAGGGAGCCCAACTATGAAGATAATTGTCTGTCTTTGCTGTGTGCTGGTTTTCAAGATAATGTCATAGAGTTTGTTGCAGAGCTTCCATATCTTCAAAGCTTGTGGTTAGAAGAAAATTCTTTGTGTTGTGCTCGATGGTATAGAGCACAAGTATTTAGCTTCTTTGCCTACCAAGAAAGGGTAAGTTATATTATGGTTTCTCTATGCTTACTATCCTACTTCAAAATTTCATCTTTCTTATCACTGACGAATATCTCTTGTCTGTATTACAATGACAGGTTAGAGTACCCTTTTCATCATTCCTCCCAGTGAAACCAGATGATCCAGTGTTAGATCTTTTTATTGTACATACTAATTTGACAATACGCTTTGAGCATAGAATACAGGTTCACTTCCTTATTGCTTTGTACATACTAATAGGCTGGACATTATTGGGGCTACTAATTAATAGTAATATAATAAAGGGAAGTTATGGAAATTAGAGTGATTATATATATTTAGGAATGTTGCACCTGTGGACAACAATTAGGTTTTATTCTTATTGATTAACCAGTCACTCAGTTGCAAGGAGACTATCTCCTTGGACAGCCACACAATAATACTTATTCTCTTGAGTTTTTCCTGCTAATTCCCCTTTGGTGCTACCATACAATTATTGTTCTTTCTTCTATGCTCTACCAATTTGGTTCTTAGCCATAAAAAATGGAAGGAAAGTTTATCATAAAATGGGTACCTCGATTTACTATTTGTACCTTATAGATATTATTATTTTGATATTTATATTTATATATATTATTTTTTTATAGTGTCTTTGTTTAACATTGGGTATTATAATCAATGGTTGGAAATGTTTGCTTTGGAATTGTTTGTGAAAAAGCCTCTCAAAGTAGAGTTATACGTGTATTTTTTTGAATGCAAATAAAATAATTTTTATATGTATATTGACATCACACTATACATGAATGTGAAACTGTGCATTCTGTTTAATGGAAAATGGTATGATATACTTGGGCCATCACTTTTATTACTTTTGTTATTATGACATAATTTTTGAATCTATAGAAATCACTTTTTATCCAAAAGTTCAAATTGCTGATGACATTTATTTAGCTCATGTGAATGACATACAACAACAATATTTCTTAGTCAATTGCTTCATGGCTAACATTTGAGAAATGTGCGATCATTGCAAAATATTCCCAAGGTTGAGAGTTCAAATGAGATATTTGGTCAAATATTATTGTCTTCCTTGCTTATGATTGCAGCAAGAAGACAAGGAAGCTGGTACAATGGTAGACTAGTCAAGTATATGAGTCATATTCATCAATTGTTGAAGTTAGGCAGACATTTGCTTCTTTATTTTCACTTGATGATTCAGAAAGTTACGGAAGCATCTTCTTCCCATGCAATGTAGGCTTTCTTTGATTTTCCATCTTTCTTTGATTTCTTTTCACCTAACTGCTTCTTCAAATATATAGGACATTCAGATTTGATGTGGCATTGCTTACCACATTCAAAACAGTTGTAGTTGGTGTTGTTGTTGTTGTCACTCTTTTTATTGAACTTGGTGAACTTTCTGTTCTTGTTTTTCTTCATGAATTTGCTAAACCTTTTGACTATTAAGTTCAGATTCTCATCACCTTCATCTCCACTTGAGTCATCATCTTTCTCAACATTTGAGGATGCAACTTTCAAGGAAATACTTTTCTATTTTTTTGTCTGCATCTTCTGCATGTGTTAGTTGAGACATTTCTAACTCATACTCAAGTAACTTACCAAATAATGCAACCATAGACATTTTTGACAGATCTTTAGATTCCTTGATTGTTGTCACCTTTGGTTGCCATTGTAACACCCTGAAATTTTATAAGTAGAAAGATATTTGTGTTAATTAATTGTTTAATGTAACCTTGCAATCTGTTAAAGTGCTTTGCATGGGTGTTTATGCGTGAGAAGAAAGTCAAATTTTGTGGCTGAGATAAGTTGTCTGAACACGCATAGTAAAAATGGTGGTGGCTCTGGTGGCTGTTCGATCACGCAAGTGGCCAACTATGGTAGCTGTAATACCTGGCTGATTCAAGTTGTTGGCAACTTGCCTCAATGCTTCGCCTATAAATAACAGTGCAGGAAACGGAAACGTTCACTTTCATTTTCATGCGTGTTTCTTTTCTTTTCTCTCTCTAAAACTCTTAGCACCAGAGATTTCTCTTCTTCCACCTTCTGAACCACTTAAACTCTCGAGAACCACCGTAGCAGCAGCAGAAAATCCTCTCTGTTAAGAGGAACTTGTGAATGAAGCTTAACCTTTCATTCCTGGTCGCTGTGAGAACGAGTGTTCGAACAATACACGTTAGATTGAGAAAGGTATCCCTGTTGAGGTAAGGGGAGTTTATTGTGTTTATAATAATTTTAGATATCATGGTTGAGATAAAGTGTGCATATGTTGTTTGATATTCTATGTGAAATGTATAGATGATATCTGTAAGTGGTGTGTTTGTGAAGAAGACGACTATTGGGTTGGGTAAGTTGGGTTGAGTATGTGATATATATATATATATATATATATATATATATATATATATATATATATATATATATATATATATATATTACAACACTGTTGTGTTGTGACTTCGGCTACCTGGAAGGGTAGGCCGAGTTATGTATGTTTACTAATCCCTTGTGTTTGGGATATCGGCTACCAAGATGGGTAGGCCGAGTTAAATATACGTGTCAATCCCTTGTGTTGTGATATCGGCTACTGGGATGGGTATGCCGAGTTGAACAGTTTATGTAGCGTGCATGTGTGCATGCAGAACGTAACTTAGTCCTTGTTGGCGGGCATTTGTATATCGGGTTTCTAACCCGGGATTGTTTCCTTAGAGCTTTTAGTGCTCGCTTCCCTTCCTTTAGTAGTGCCGGGTTCCTTACCCGGTGTGGTATGTTAGAGCTGTTAAGCTCAAGTTACTTCAGGAGAGGAAGAGTGAGAGCTATTGAGTTACTAACTCGGATGAGCTCGTGTCTTCTCGAGAAAAGAGCCATCGGGTTCACTAACTCGGATAAGCTTATGTCTTCTCTGGAAGAGAGCCACCAGGGCTTCTACTCGATTGTGTTTGTGTTCTTTCTTCTAGAATTTACAACACTGTTGTGTTGTGACTTCGGCTACCTGGAAGGGTAGGCCGAGTTATGTATGTTTACTAATCCCTTGTGTTTGGGATATCGGCTACCAAGATGGGTAGGCCGAGTTAAATATACATGTCAATCCCTTGTGTTGTGATATCGGCTACTGGGATGGGTATGCCGAGTTGAACAGTTTATGTAGCATGCATGTGTGCATGCAGAATGTAACTTAGTCCTTGTTGGCGGGCATTTGTATATCGGGTTTCTAACCCTGGGTTGTTTCCTTAGAGCTTTTAGTGCTCGCTTCCCTTCCTTTAGTAGTGCCGGGTTCCTTACCCGGTGTGGTATGTTAGAGCTGTTAAGCTCAAGTTACTTCAGGAGAGGGAGAGTGAGAGCTATTGAGTTACTAACTCGGATGAGCTCGTGTCTTCTCGAGAAAAGAGCCATCGGGTTCACTAACTCGGATAAGCTTATGTCTTCTC
>QARZ01000554.1:181142-208274 GCA_013407115.1 Glycine latifolia
TATATATATATATATATATATATATATATATAAATAAATAAAAAAGAACCTGCATAAAATTTAATGTGCATAACATGTTATTTATTTATTGTATGGCGTTTTGGATATTATGTGAATACCTAGCAAACATTGCTCTGACAAAGAAAGCTTCCCCAGATGCATGTGTGCAATAAACAATTTAGTTCATAAATGTATCAAAAATTTAATTCAATTGTTAACTTAAAGTTGAATATATGTGACACATAAAGGTTGATGTGATAAAACAATGTGGATAGAGGATCATTGCATGTAACCAATAATATTCTGGACTAAAATGTGTTAATAAAACTTTTTAAAAATATTGATTTTTCTATTTTCAAACCTAATAACTATTTTGATGAGAAGTTTTTTCTTTCTGATTTCGTGCTAATATGTTGGTATGTAATGACCTTTCTCCTCCAATAGATTAATGACAAAATAATCCATAATAGTTTCGGGAATTAAAAATATGCAAGCAACAAATGAGACAATAATATATTATTACTCAATATATCTAATATTTATTAATAGGGTTGTTATTTGTTAATTTATATTAATTTCATGCATTCATTGTTGGAGAAAATTATTTGCTCTCGAAGTGCACCAGTGATTGAACAAGTTGCAATAGAAGTTACAGCAACACTTGTATTTATACCACCTTTAATGTCCATTGTAATTCCTATGATTAGAGCTTCATTTCTAAGTGGATTTCCAAAAATAAATCAATCAAATTTTATGAATTACATAGGTACACCACACCAAATGTCTTTGACCTCATTCAAAATTATTTATGAAAATCACATGATATTTTAGATTATTAGACTATGATAAATAAACTGTCATTTTTGTATTATATTTTTTGAAGAATTAATTACTTTCTTAACTTTTTTTTAATTTTTCTTATAACATAATTATTTTAGACTTATGGGTAGAATAACATCAAACAATTCAAACAAATCTACGTTTATATTTTGCATGCCATTAAGAACATTTTTAATATTCATATTTTAGTCTATACATAATTTCAGTCTTTCAATTTATAATTATTTATGTTGAGTCCTTATAGTTATTTTAATTATTAAAATAAATTTTTGTTGTATCTCATATTCTCAAATATCTAATAGTTAAATAGGAAAGATAATAACACTTTTTTAAATATTCTCTTTCTAACACTTTTTTAGTATACTAAAACTTATTAAAAATCACAAATTTTGATAAATCACTCTTCAAAATTAAAACAGATATTCATTAAAAAAAAGTTAAAACTTTCAAAATTTGTAAAATTTATTAAATTGCAATCAGTAATAAAAAAGTGTAACATTCCTCTTCCGTCTTAACTAAAACATACTAATAAAAAATTTAAGTATTATGATTTGCATAAATTAATCCTATAAACTGATAAATGATAAATATTAATCACAATCTTAAAGATATTGATTAAAAAATTTAAAGTAAAAATATTTTTATTAAAAAATAAAAATTATATTATTTATAAAATATTTTAATTCTTTGATCGATATCTTAAAAATACAGTTAATTATACATTTGATGGTTATTGTCGGTTTTTTCCCCATCAAGGGACAAATTTTTTTTTTATTTACCAAATGGGGTTAGGGGGGAAAAATTACCATTTGGGGGTAAGTCGTGCCACGTGTCACGCCTTTTGAGTCAGAAGTCGTGTCACGTGTCACGACTTCTTATTTTTTAAAAAAAAATAAAAATTGGTCGCTAAAAATTTGGTCGCTATTTCAGTCGCTAACTTTTTTTGAGACAGAATATTGTGGGTTTTTGTGTGTAGTTATGTTTGCGACCACAATATTCTGTCGCAAAAAAAGTTAGCGACTGAAATAGCGACCAAATTTTTAGCGACCAATTTTTATTTTTTTCAAAAAAAAAAAATAGAAGTCGTGACATGTGGCATGACTTCTGACTCAGAAGTCGCGCCATGTGGCATGACTTACCCCCAAATGGTAATTTTTTTCCTACCCCTATTTGGTAAATAAAAAAAATATTACCCCTTGATAAGGAAAAGGCCATCATTGTCAGCAGCCTCTGATTTGTCCTAGCTTTTCTGTGCTTATGTTACTTTTTGGTTCGCAACATCCTAATGATTGATGCTTTTTTAGTTGAGTTTCGATTTTCGTTCTTCGTGCAGTGCACGCCTCGTTCTCCCTTTTGCAATTTGGATTTGACTGATGACCCCTCATTTCCTTTTACTTGCCAATTAATTTTCTTCATATGCACTCAAAGTCTCATTCCAAATTCAAATACAGATTTCAACTTCCCTCTGCTGCGAAAAAAAGAAAACATCTTCATGATCTTGAAGAACTGATCCTTCACTAGCATGATTGATTTTTCTGGCTCTATGGAAAGTTGGATGAAGGCTTTGTATGTGGTCTTTGTGTTCTTCTATGCTTTCTTCATTGGTGCCTTAAAAGGTGCTCTTTTTTTTTCTTTTACCTTTTTTTTGCGCACTTTGTGGTTCATGATTGAATCTTGAGTTGTGAAAATATTTGGTTTCTCTATTTCTTTTGATGTTTTCTTTTTAGCTTGTGAAATATGAGGTGAATTTGGATGGTGCGTTATTGAGATTTTCTTCAAATTCTGCAGGTATAGTTATGGGTCGTATTGCTGGTTTGATTCTTATTATAGGCAACATTAGGGTGATTTTGGCGTTGTTTCCTGCACATTTGGCTTGGACTGTTTCCTTTTGAAGTAACAAACTTTCTACACCTTCCCATTTTACTCTAGAATTTCAATTAGCATTTCTATATGAGATGATGGATTTTTCTTTTATCAGTTAATGTTAGTTGTTACCTCCTACCCGCCCCCCTCCCCTCCTTCACCATGAACCCAACCTTATAACCCCCATGATATGATATATGTGGATGATTTGTTTGTTTTTGCAGGATTCATATGTTTGATGCACCTATGAAAGTTGCTATTTTGATTGCTTTGCCTGCCTTGTTCGACTTGTGGTTGGGTCTAGGCATAGCTGGAAGCGTTCTTGTTGGAGTGGGGTATGGCTTTTTCACCCCTTGGGTTTCAACTTTTGAGGCCTTCAGACATGACAATCAGTCCAAGAAATTTTCTAACTGTATTGTGGTGAGGTTTCTAGGATTATCTTTGCCATAATCAAGATTAAATTTTATTAGGATGTTGTTTGCTTATGGTGGAATTTATTAGTTCATTTTGTGGACTCTTTAATCTCAAGATGGAACATGGGGAACTATCAAAGGCAATTGCACTGTGGTTAGGGATTTTACAGATGTGTTACCATTCATACCCAAGTTACTTAAAGGAATTGCATGAATCACCTTCCTCAAATGAGCGTCAAAAGCTAAGGTAATGGTCATGAGATAATTTGTTTATTGAATTTAATTAGAATGTATTGATAATGTAAAGCATTTTTACACTGTTAATTTTCAAAGTTATATTTAGGATAATTTCTTATTACTTGACAATGTAAGGGACAACTATGATTTTTATTTATTTATGTGATCAATATTTCATATATATAGAGAGAGAGATTACAAACTCAATATGAATCCACATGTTTAGTTTTGTCATGTTGAACTAGATTTTGAGCAATACTGACAACAGCCTTATTATCACAATACAATCTGATAGGTGAGTAGCATTTGTAACCCTTTTGGTTAAGAGGATATCCTATGAAGACACATCAAATAGACTAAGGATCAAGCTTGGACCTTTGATGGGAAGGAACATGTACAAAAGACACACAACCAAACAACTTGTGAGGAAGGGAAAAATGAGCCCGAAAAAAAGGAAAGGTGTCGGTAAGACAAGATAAATGTGAATGAAAATTTAGGACACGAGAATGCATCTGATTAAGAAATATGATGCATGCAAGACAGCTTCCCCCCATAGATATTTATGGACATGCATGATAAACAAAAGAGCTCGAGAAACTTCAAGGAGATGTCTATTTTTTCTTTCAGCCACCCCATTTTGTCGAAGGGTGTTAGGACAAGAACTTTGATGGAGAATACCATGCTAGGTGAGATAGTCTCCATGAACAGAATTAAAATATTCAGTACCATTGTCAATTCGAAGAATTTGGATAGAGGTCTGGAACTGAGTTTGAATCATAGCATAAATTTTTTTAAAGGTGGATGCGGCATTAGACTTATCCTTTAAAAGATATACCTAACATATCCTAGAATGATCATCAATAAGAGTAATAAACCAACAAGCACCGAAGATATTTTTCTCAAGGGCTGGGCCCTATATGAATCAAGGTAAATGGAGAAGAATCATGATGAACTCTAGGAGGATCAGAAACACGATGATGCTTTGCAAACTAACAAATATCACAAGAAAAATAACTGGGTTTTTTTTATCGATAAATAAGTTTGGGAATTACTTCTGAAGATAAAAGAAATTTGGGTGTCCTAACCGACGATGCCACAACAAAACATCATTACAATCATCAGACAAAGATAATGAGTGGTGCGCAAATATTTTTGTTTCATTAGGATCCTTTTCAAAATAGTAAAGCCCTTCTTCTTCTCTAGCACTGCCAATTTTCAGCCTCGAGTCCTGTTCCTGAAAAACACAAACATGGACAGAGAACTTCGCAACACAATTTAACTCAAATGTAAGTTTGCTGATAGAGATGAGGTTACAAGTAAGAAAGGGAACATGAAGGACTGAGTTCAAAGTAATGTGTTTAGAAAGTTTAATGGATCCCTTTCCAGCAATAGTAGAGAAGCTACCATCGGCTGTTCTTATTCGTGACAGTTGATAGTAAGGGGTATCAAAACAAAACAAGCTTGCATTACCTATCATATGATCAGAAGCCCCTGAATCGAGAATCCAAAGATTATTATGATTAACATGGAATGTCGTACCTTGTTGAGCAACATGACTAGTTGCTTCAGCAAATTGAGGCATCACCTTCTGAAATTGATCATACTCAGCCTTAGAGATGAAAACACCATCAGAATTAGGAGAGGCACAAAGCTCCTCACTTGTATTATTAGAAGAGTCCATAAGTCATCCCAAACCAGAAGAGGGAAGGCCAATGAGGTGAACGGAAAAAATTGTGCCGAAACAGACATCGGTAGGCCGAAAAATGGTGTCTGGAGTCAATGGTGGCCTTGTTTTCACGATTGGAGGTGACTAGATAGTGTTTCTAGGAAATGGCGGAGAGAGATGACTTATTTTTTATTTTTATTTTTAAAAAAAATGGACTTCATAGTTGCAAAACGATAACAGGAAAACTTGCTCTTGATACCATATTGTAATATGAATCCTCTTTTTCATTCATACAGAGTGAAACCCAAAGGGTTCATTATATATATAGATTACAAACTCAAATACTCTAGAATATTCCACAATATATATATATATATATATATATATATATATATATATATATATCCCTTTTAGCTCAAAGTATAGATACATAATGATTTTATGTTTGGAATTGAAATTTATATTTGCAAAATGTTTAATGAAAGAAGAGGCCCTTACTCACCTTTAAAATTTGTTTTATAGGTTAATTCATGTTCCTATATGTGTCATTGTTGGGATAATGGGGCTAGTTGTGGAGATTACTCTTTTCACTACAATTGCTATAGTAAAGAGCCCCTACCTGTTGTTCAACGGTTGGTTCAGACTCATGCATGATTTGATTAGCAAAGAAGTCCATTCCTTGAAACCGTTTGTGTCCCCATTGCTAGTTTGACAATATTTGTGTGGCCACTAGTTGTGATTGCGAGCATTTTATTGGCTATTTTCTCAAGCATTTTTATTGGACTTTATGCATCTGTTATAGTATATCAGGTTTGAAGTTTGATCACTTTTTTGTCCTTCATTAACTTCACTGAATCCTTTGATCTTATCTCACCTTTTGACCTTGATGTGGGTGTAGAAAAGATCTTTCCGTAGAGGCATAGCCTATGTGATTGCAATGGTTGCTGAGTTTGATGAATATACAAATGATTGGCTCTATCTTTGGGAGGGAACTTTCTTACCAAAGTACACATTTTCCCAATTAATCTTCTTTACTATCTTCCATTTATTCCGTTAACATCAACATTCAATTTGCTTGCAGCTAGGCCCCAGTATCGAAAGAAAAAGGCTTCTCAATCATCAAAGTTTTCTGTGAGAGGAAACATGTGAGAGGAAACACTTCTATGGAGCCACCTACAACGCTTATGCCAAGTTTAGCTCCTTCAATATCTATTAGAGAGGCCATTCAAGAAGTTAAAATGGTTTAGGTAAACAGTTTTCACCTAATGATGATCAAGTACTTTGTGTTTATTTCTATTTACAACTTTCAAGCACCAATGGTCTAAGCAATTATTTGTCTAGTAAGTCAGTTTAGTTTAAAACATAAGCAAACAGTCTCTTCAATCATTCTACTATTAGAAAAAAATGTGAATTTAGGAATTAGGATCAAAATGTTATGCTTAGATTACACTAGTAGTTGTATGGATGCTATGTACAAAAATCAAACTAAGAAATAGGCTCTATGGTACATTAAAAGGGTAACCAAGAAAGCTTGTTCAATGAAAAAAATTATAAATAGAACAGAGAAGGACAAAAAAAAGGGTACAAAATATCATCATCTGAGCTAGTTTTGATTTGACATGATTCAAGGATTTTTATTCTGGTTTAATTACCAAGGTGGTACTACATCTATATTTTTGTTTAAATTGCTCAAAGGAAAAAATATGTTTCAAGATTTTGATGTCTGACTTCATTTTCCACAGATCATTCTGTACTGATTGCTGTCTTTAATAACTTACAAAGTTGACATTTTGGTTGGTATATTCTATTCCATGTACTACATTTCCTTAAAATGACTATGCACTTTGCAGAATAGCCAACCAATGGAATTGTTAAAAAAAAAGGTGTATATTCTTATTTGAGTCATCAGATATCTAAAGGAAATTTTTTTTTATCTAAAAGCTTTTGCTAATTTCCTTCATTGCAACATCATATGTGAGATATTGTTAGGATGCTGAAGACATCTCTCTGATCTTATCATGCTTTTGTTGTGATAGAAGTACTAGTAATACACTGTCTGACATACTTTCTTGAACATACTCTTTATTATTGGTTAAAATTGATTACAAATGACAATATTTTGTGAGTCCCACTTATTTAATGAGTCCTGCTCATGATTTTATAGCTTTTAGTAAATTTTAATTAATAATAGAGAATGTGTTTGAAAGAATATGCCAGAGAGTATGTTGTTAACACTCTTTTATTATTTATCTAAAAACAACCCCTTATGTTGTTTTTAAATCATAATGTACAGATCTGGGGAAATATGATGAGGTACTGTGAGATGAGAGGCAAGGAACTATTGGATGCTAATGTACTTACAGCTGTTGACCTTTATGAATGGATGAGGGGAAAGGATATCAATGAAGCTGCCATAGTTGGTGTTGGCTTGCCTTGTTATTCACTCCTACAAACACTTGTCTTCTCCATCAAAGCCAACTCAAGTGGTGTATTGCTACTTGATGACTTTGAGATAACCTATTTGAACAGACCAAAGGATAAGTTTTTGGATTCGTTCCTCAATCTTGTGATGGTTCTCAAGGAACAGATAAGGGTCATCAAATTGGGGGTAGCTGAACTGAGATACTTGGAAAAAGAAGTCCTCTTTGGAAGCAACAAGCAACACATAGAGGCTTGGGATTATGGTGGTTTGATGATTCATGATGCCCTTAGAGCTGCTCAAATCGAGGGAATTTCAAGAAGGTAAATGATCAATAGATTAGAGAATCAACCTTTGTGAATTTTAGTCTTTGACTAGAGTGTTCAGTGGCTTCACATTTGTGAGGGTGTGTTTGAACTCTAGAGTATAAATAAGATATATTTTAGAATATTTTTTCTCCCTTTCTAAGGTTACTAGAATTCTTCTTTTGGATATTTATTTATTATATATATATACACACATATTGTTAGTATATGGATGTCCTAGAGACAATCTTTTCATTAGATCAGGACATACATGTACTTTTCAATATTGTCATAAATAAATTATAAGCCCTATTTATCTTGTTTTATATTCTGTCTCGATATCATTATTAATATATGAGTAATTGGATAAAACCCTTGGAATAGAACAGGTATCTCTTGAGTATCAGTGATGGGATCACGATCATGAGGATTCAAGGATACCAGATGTCTACTCCTAAATTTTAAGTTCCTAGTCTAGAGACACTAAAAATGGGGATCAGTGATCTGGGATAAGACTAGCACGGCTTATCTGCTTGTATGCAGATACAAGGTAAATACCTCATGAGCTACAGACATGGAGATGTCTTAGCTAAAGTCGTGGGTGGACCTAAAAGGGTATAGCTCGCACTAAATGGACCCACAAAGAGACTCTATGAGGAAATCTCACAGATAGTATCATTAGAAGTAGTCTCTTATTATTTGGGTGTGTCTTTCCTTAGACCAGAAGTTTTCACCTAGACTGTGTTCTAGAAGACATGCTTTGATTGTATACCTCGTCTGCCTGAAACATGGAGACACATAGGTATACCTTTGGGCATGTCTTGAAAGAACACAAGTCTAGGGTGACTAGTTGAAGGAATCATCAAATCTCTGTTAGAGATTAGGTTATCTGTAAACCGGAGAAATCGGGATGACATTTACGGGACTCAGGAATCTATGCATAGTAAAAGAAATCATGAGATGATTTTCCTTTAGAGTCAGTAAAATTGGAGACTCCCTATTTCGTATTAAAGCTTACCCTAGACTGCAAGGGCTGATACGTTTCCTTACCCTAGGTTTAATGGGAAGGTAACCGAGACGAAAGGAAATACATACGAAAACCAAATAGATTTAATAGGATGATCTTATCATTTACCTAACTAGTTCTGGGGCAACAAAGCATTGCTAGTGCTCTGTGTTGTCATTAAATGGGTAGTGGCCTTGTTGGGCCCAAACTCATTTATGTCAGTAGCTATGTTGGGCCTAATGGGTCACACACTAACACTTTATTGTCATGACATTATAGCATTAAAGGTTTTGGGCCTAATAATGGTTGTTGGCCCAAGAAAGAGTTTGGATACCTATCTTAAAGAGAGAGGGGCGCATGAATGGAGTTAATGGGCTTGGATAGTCCAAGACATTATTAATTAATTTAAATAGTTAAATTAATTATCTAATATTTAAATTTGATAATTTAAATATTTGAATTAACTGTACTAGTTAGTTTCATATCAAAAGGAGAAGATAAGAGCTAGATTTGAATTTGAATTCAACTAGCATCTTATCATGATCATGTCCTAGATTTTAGGAAGAAGTTTGAGGGCTGATTATGGGGCTCACATGCGGCTGATATATGATTATCATTTGGCAAAAATAAATCTCAAGTAATTGAGTTGGTCTTAGGAGGATATGATAGGAGGTTGTTGGCAATTTTTGAAATGCAACAACTCTATCTTTTCTTCATGTGTGGGATGCTTCATAATCAGATTTTTTGGTTAAAAAAAATCTGACTCAAACTCTTCTATAAAGTGTGCTATTGTGATCATAGTTCTCTAATTGTTTTTTTTTTAGAAAAAAAAACCTATCTACCTTCCTCCACTTTCACGTGCCCTTGGGTGAGTTTTGACAGAAAATTCAGCCACCAATATCATCTATTGGTGAGTCTCTTAGATAAGTAAAAACACTTTGAAACCTAACCTTATTCCTCTCCATTGGTGTGCCTAGCCTGCCTCCTTTGGTGTTTGTTGGTGGTCTTCAAGAAGTGTTCTTGAGTCTTGACAAGAAGTGGTGTGGATCAACATTAGAGGGCTTGTATCTTCAAGCCTATCCTTGAATTTTTTTTTTTGTTTTTCTCACATGCCTTCGGGATTCATGGCCCTTTCTTACACATATATCCTCTAAAAGGAAAAGTTTAGAAAAAAACCGTCCTAGAGAAATGCTAGTAACACGGTTTTTAAACACTTTTCCTATTATTAGTTGAGATTTATTGAAAATTATAAATTTTTTTGTCTCATTTTTTATTTAATAAATCTCTATTTTGATTACTAGTTTTTATAAATTTTAACTAATAGTAAATTATTTTACAAGAAATGTGTTCCAGAGTGTATTGTTAGCACTCATATTTCTTTAATATAAAGATTTTTATTCTAAAAAATAACAAAATCATTATAGATGTGACTTTTGAAATAATTATAATAAAAATAGACAATTTGATCATATACATATGTCAATTAAATTCTTAGAGAATTCGACTAATGGGTGTGCAATGATGAATACATTGTCAGGATGATTGGAATGATAAGAGGTATATCAAAGCTTCCAACTTACAAAAGGAAGTTTTGTCAGATTGTTAAAGTTCTAGTTACTCATTCTCTGGAGAAAGATGTTTCAGAAAGGGTTTTAGTTACTCATCATTCAGTGGATGTAGATGTTTCTGAAAAGGCTTTAGTTACTCGTTATCTGGAGAAAGATCCTTCGGGAATATCCAGTAGGTCTATAATATCAGTTGCCTCTGATGAAATTGTTTAGCTAGTTTTGTTCACTAACACTATCAATGATGATTCACTGTAAATTCCTTTAGTTTGTTGATTGATTGATGCAAAAGAACTTATTTAGGTTCACTACAAATTGAAGATATTCTTTTTGGGTTTTGAGTACCGATTTGGTGCATCGAATTCTTCGCTCACCATCAATATCATATCACCTTGGCTGAGGCAGTTTCTTTCATTTATACTACAAAAGTACATTCAAATAGTTTCATTTTATTTAATTAAAGCAAAACAGAGAGTATGGGCCTTGTTTCGGGTGGACTAAAGGATAGTAAGCTGAAATGAAAATAGGAACTTGTTATTTACAACCCCATTTTTGCTAAAAACACCCCATACCTCCTTTCTACCATGTACTTGTCCATTATATCCTTTTTCCATAAAGGAGTACACCCCTTGAAATCCTTTTTTTTCTCCAGAAATGTTGTTCTAAATAACATACCTATTCCAAAAAATTATTTTTAGAAAGATACATAGTTCTGGAAATGTATTTTTGAAATGATATGTAGTTCTAAAAATACATTTTTGAAAATCGGTATGTTATTCTGAAAAGACATTTCCAATAATAATAAAATATAATTTAAGATCATTGAAATTGTAAACACTTATCTTACACCTCTATGTTTGCTAATCTTATTTTCATTTCATTATTAGTTTTCTTTAAAGCCTATCTTTAAAATCTTATTTCCTTCCTATCTTTATTGTTCTTTAACCTTAATTAAATCTTATCTGAAGAAAAACACACAATGTTACATGTAATATACATGGTATTATATAATGAAGATGAGGTGAAGAATCCCATTGGCATTATTGTTATCATCTTCCAAAAGAAACACTCAAATAGAAAGCGTTTGTAATAGAAGAATTCTAACTGGATCTTATGCATTTTAACAAAAAACTTCAGCGTGTGCAGTCATACATCCGACCATTAAACTTTATTATTGAAACATGATTAAATTTTACCATATAATGTAATGAATTGAATGATTGAGATCAATGTAGTGGCAATAGTAGCTCATTTAAGTTTAGATTGGTAGAAAGTGATAGAATGGGCTAGTGGCACAAATGAATTCTTAATGGGTTAAGCTTTATACACCCAAAAGAAATCTAATATACCATTCCAACATAGTGTATTTCCATTATTGCCCCTCCTTATAAGGTTAAGGACAACGCTATTCATTTTCAGCTTTGGCACCTCGTTCTTCGACTTCTGCTCTTCTCCGCCGTACAACTTGTTCATATTTTCCTATTTTCCTTCTCTGACACAATTGTTTGTGTTCTTTGGTGGTGATTTTGTGTCGTCATGCTTGCTGGTGTTGCTCGCTTCCTCTGTCCACTGTGAGTGGCTATCGTTTTTGTCCATTTAAGATGGAGTGGATTTCACGGATTGGAGGATTCGTAGACTTTATATAGACTGGGAATCCATATGGCTTCTACATATTACTCAATCCTTATGAAGTCTACAGATCCTCCAATCCATGACTTCATACGTATTGAGTAATCCGTAGAAGGCATACGGATTGATCAATTCGTATGGCTTTTACGAATTACTCAATCCGTAATGTTATTTTTTTAATTGATTTAATATTTAATTAATGGTTAAACAATTTGTCTATTATTGGTTATTTTACATATTTTAGCCCTTTGGAAATTTCATGAAATTAGTACATATAATTATATGTTGTAGTAATGATGATAGTAGTGATTTTTTGCTCGATGGAAATTTGATTTTTTCCCTAATATACATTCTATTAAATAGAAATAGAGAACTAGAAAAAGACATGAGAGGTTTATAATATTGTTCTTGTATAGGGATCATATAAGAAGCAAGATGTTTTAAATTCATGAAGAGAAATATACTAAAAGCTTAGGCCTTAGGAACTATTATTAACTGGTTGTTTATATTTAGACAAGCTGATGGTTTAACTTGTGACCCGCATTATTTTTTTTAATTATAAGCACATCATCATCATCATCATCAACATCATATATGGTCAATGCCTCGAAGTGTATTGCTAGAAACTAGTTATTTTTACACTCTACTAGTTAATGCTTATGATGGATAATAATGGATACCCCTATCCTTATGATTGTATCCATCTTCCTCAAAAAACCCTATTGACAGTAGTGTTTGTTAATAATATGATAAAACACAGTCCATGCATGGAGTAGGACATTGTTAGAGGGTAGGTTGACATAGCTTATACCTGTCAGCATTCATATGCACAACATCATTAAAGGATGAAAACATTTTTGTGTATAAGTAACAAAAAAGTTATAGTTAAGTTGATTACAGAGTTGTTATAATTGACTTAAGGAAATTTTGTTGTTGTTCTTAGATGTATGTGGTTAAGTTTTTCAAGTTTCATGTTTATTAAGTAGTTTGGTTTTATTTTCATTATTGGTTGGTTTGAAGTGTGACACAATTAAGCAAATGGTACCACTGATTATGGTTAAGACATTAGGATTGCATTGGCCATTAGGGCGAGATGTAGAGCCATCCCTTGAGCGACGTAGGCCTACGACATTTGCCAGAAGACAACGGGCAAGGGCAGCTATTGATGAGGATCCTCTGGCTCCGGACCGACATGCAGGGGCTGCTGTTGATGAGAATCATCCTGTTCATGACCGACTTGTGGAGCATGATATTCCTAGCATGGAAGATGCAGATGATGAGGTACAATCTGTTGACTTTAAGGGAAGCTGCAAGAGGATTGAAGCAAGGATGAAGGCTTGATGTTTTAGCTTTTTACATGCCCAATCATTTGAAGGCATTTGTAATTTGTCTAAGTGGTTCAAGTGTTTTGCCTTGTGATCTTTCATCTGCATTTGCATTTTCATGCATACATAGTTTTTGATTAAAATCTCAAAGCAATCCAATGATTTCATAAGAAGTTAAGTTCTCATGGCTAAGTCTTGGAAAAATGAAAACTTACTGTTTTAATCGATTAAATACATTTATACTATTTCTGAAAAAGCCTTGAAGAACAATTAATTAATTACTAGCTTTTTGTAATGGATTACATAGTAATATACGAAAAACATGCATCACTGGAATAATCGATTATTCTGTTATGTAATTGATTATCTTAACTTGTTTGTCATGGTGCCTTACTGGTATAATCGATTACCTTGTTTCAGTAATCGATTACACAGGTCGGGTTCGTGTTTTTCATGTTTGAGCTTTACTGGTTTAATCGATTACCACTCTTACGTAACCGATTATTTATTCATGCTTCAATTATACTAAGCCTGCTTTAATCGATTAAGTATCAGTTTAATCGATTATCTTCTTCATGAAAACATTTCCAGGAAGCTCAAGAACAAATTAATTGATTATGTTATATTTTAATCGATTACATATGGTTAAATAATCGATTACCTTGTCGTTTTAATCGATTATTGTCAGTTAAATCAGTTTTATAATAGCTTTGCTTATCTTGTCTTTATAAATAGACTTAGAGTGAATTGTCCTGTGTAACTTTGAGCATTTGTGTGAATCACTAAAAGATTAGAAAGCTTTTTCTAAAGCCAAAATACTAATTTGTTCTAAGAGTGAAAAACCTCTCATGAGATCAAGAGAGTAAAATCTTTGAGATGAGTTTTTAAAGAAAAGAAGAGATTTCAAGAGTTCTTGTTGACTTTAAGGGAAGCTGCAAGAAGATTAAAGCAAGAATGAAGGCTTGATGTTTTAGCTTTTTACATGCCCAATCATTTGAAGGCATTTGTAATTTGTCTAAGTGGTTCAAGTGTTTTGCCTTGCGATCTTTCATTTGCATTTGCATTCTCATTATCATGCATACATAGTTTTTTCATTAAAATCTCAAAGCAATCCAATGATTTCATAAGAAGTTAAGTTCTCATGGCTAAGTCTTTGAAAAATGAAAACCTACTGTTTTAATCGATTACATAAACATTTTAATCGATTAATTACATTCATACTATTTCTGGAAAAGCTTTGAAGAACATTTTAATCGATTACTAGCTTCTTGTAATCGATTCCATAGTAATATATGAAAAACATGCATCACTGGAATAATCGATTATTCTGTTATGTAATCAATTATCTTAACTTGTTTGTCATGGTGCCTTATTCGTATAATCAATTACCTTGTTTCAGTAATCGATTACACAGGTCGGGTTCGTGTTTTTCGTGTTTGAGCTTTATTGGTTTAATCGATTACCAATCTTATGTAATCGATTATTTCTTCATGCTTTAAATATACTAAGACTGCTTTAATCAATTAAGTATCGGTTTAATCGATTATCTTGTTCATGAAAACATTTCCAGAAAGCTCAAGAACATATTAATTGATTATGTGATAATTTAATCGATTACATATGATTAAATAATCGATTACCTTGTCATTTTAATCGATTATTGTCAGTTAATTCATTTTTTTAAGAGTTGTGCTTAACTTGTCTTTATAAATAGACTTAGAGCGAATTGTTCTGAGTAACTTTGAGCATTTTGTGTTAATCACTAAAAGATTAGAAAGCTTTTTCCAAAGCCAAAATACTGCTTTGTTCTAAGAGTGAAAAATCTCTCATGAGATCAAGAGAGTAAAATTCTTGAGATGAGTTTTTAAGGAAAAGAAGAGATTTCAAGAGTTCTTATTCTGAGCTTTGAATTGCATTCTACCTGATTGATTGATAACATCATTCATTCATTCATTTGAAGGATCACAGGTTGTATCTCTTGAATCTTTCTTTAGAATTTTTCTGTGTATTAAAAATTCTGTTCATATATCTTTGATTCTTTAAAGTGGTTTTCTAGAGTAGGGTTCTCTAGAGGTAAGAACAAAGTAGGTTCTCTGGGTCTTGATCATTTGAAGTCTATAGGGTTTAGATTTGTAGGTTCATATATCTTTGATTCTTTAACTGGATGTAGCCTCCAAGGTTGTGAGGTGAATCAGTATAAATTGCCTTGTCTCTTGTCTTGAATTTTGTATATTTCATTGCTTATCTTTGTGAAATCAAAATATTACCATCAAAGAAACTATTTCTGTCATTACATGCATATCAAGGATTGATCTTGATTGAAGAAAGATTTCTGGATTTTCAAAAGGTGAACAAGTGATACGATCTAAGATTTTAATTCTGCAATTTGTTTTAGAAAATTTTAAATATTAGATTTGAACCAATTCACCCCCCCCCTCTTGGTTTATTTGCAGTATATTCATTGTGTTTTCAATTGGTATCAAGAGCTGGTTCTTAAAAGTTATTCAAGGTCACTTTCTTTTTAAAGAAAATGAATACTACTCAAATAACTTTTAGAGAGAGAGCTTTTCTCAATCGTCCACCAATGTTTGAGGGTGAGCATTTTAGTTTTGGGAAAAATCATATGCAGATCTTTATTCAATCCAATGATCCCGGTGCATGGTATGCTATTGAAAAAGGTTCTTTGGTTCAAATGAAAACTTTTGATAATAAGTTGATTCCCAAAGAATGGGATGAAATGATAGAAGCTGAGAAAAGAGTTGTGCAATATGATTTTAAAGCTAAAAACATGATTATATCTGCTTTGTCTTCTGATTAATTTTTTAGAACTGTGAGATGCAGAAGTGCAAAAGAAATGTGGGAAATGTTGGAGGAAAATCATGAAGGAACAGATGAAGTAAGGAGATCAAGGAAGCATGCATTGATTCATGAATATGAGATGTTCAAGATGAGCAATACTGAAAACATATCACAGCTGCAAACAAGATTCACTCACATTGTCAATCATCTTCTTGGTCTTGGAAAGACTTTTGATGTTGAAGAATTGAACATCAAAATTCTAAAGTGTCTCACAAGACCATGGCAACCAAAATTTACAGCAATCAAGGAATCCAAAGATTTGTCCAAGATGTCCATGGCTAAACTATTTGGTAAGCTTCTTGAGTATGAACTTGAAATGTCATAACTAACCAATGCAGAAGACGCAGAAAAGAAGTACAAAAGCATAGCCTTGAAAGCTGCATCATCTAAGGTTGAAATAGAAGAAGACTCAAGTTAAGAAGATGAAGATGACAACATGAATGTAATTGTAAAAAAATTCAGCAAATTCATTAGAAGGAACAAAAATAGAAAGTTCACAAAGTTCAACAAGAGAAATGACAACAATAGCAACAACAACACCTCTACCAACTTTACTTGCTTTGAATGTGGAAAACTTGGACACATCAAATCTGAATGTCCAATATTCTTGAAGAAGCAACAAGGTGAGAGGAAGATAAAGAAGTATGGAAAGCCAAAGAAAGCCTACATTGCATGGGAAGATAATGAATCAACAAGTTCTGAATCAAGGAGTGAGAATGAAGAAGAAGCAAATGTAGGCTTCACTTCAACCTTGAGTGATGATGAAGGATTCTCTAGTGCTGAATTTGAGGTAAATTCAGAATAGGATAACATTGTTGATGTTTTTCATAAAATGAATGATGAGGCTCAAAAGCTAGCAAAGGAAAATAATAAGCTGAAAGGAGATCTAAGATGGCACATCACCAAACTTACAAAAATGCAAAGTGAACTTTGTAAGTTGAAAGAAGAGAATGAAAAATTTCTTTCAAGTTACAAGGCAAATGGTTGTATATGTCCTTTTTCCTCTTCTAAGGTAGAAAAATGAAAATTGTTACAAGATGAGTTTGATGCTTTCAAAAGAAGCCAAGGAGAAAAGTATATGCTACTACTTTCAGAAAATAACTATTTGGTTGATCTTTTGAGAAGGCTTTATAGAGGAAAGTGCAACTTGGCTGAAATGTTAAGTGTGCAAAAATATGCTGGAGATACTTCTAGGGTTTGGGATACAAACATGGTTCAAAATATAGTGGAAAAATCAAATTTGTACCACCAAAACAGAAGAATCAAAAGAGTTTTTATAAATCAAAGTTTAATCAAAATGCTTACTTTGAAAAACCATCAAGAGCTATAACTTGTAACTATTGCATGAAGAAAGGACATACATCTTTTAAATGCTATGCTAGGAAATATTATGTGCCTAATGGAGAATGTATATGGGTGCAAAAGAAAAAGAAAATTGCTGACCCTTATGGACCCAACCTCAATTGGGTACCTTTCCTTGTTACTTGATTTGAATTTTGCAAGTGTGTCTAAGAGCCAAATCATCACTAGGGTATCTTGATAGTGGCTGCTCTAGGCATATGACAGGCGACATATCCATGCTTACAAATGTTATGCTAAAAGATGGAGGATTTGTCACCTACGACGATAATAATAAAGGAAAGATAATTGGAGAAGGAAACATAGGAGACAACTTCAAAACTATTATCAGAGATGTTTTGTATGTTGATGGCTTGAAACATAATCTCCTAAGCATAAGCCAACTATGTGACAAAAGGGTTCAAAGTTTCTTTCAACAATAATTGTTGTTTGATTTGTGATAGTCAAAGTGGTGAAGTTATCCAAGTTGGTAAAAGAAAGGGTAACATTTATGTTTTATCCATTGATCATGCATTCATTCATAACACTAGTTGTCTTGTAAGTAAAACTAATGAAACATGGTTATGGCATAGAAGGGCAAGTCATATAAATATGTATCATATAAACAAGCTTGTGAAAAAGGATTTGGTCATAGGCTTACCTAAGCTTAAGTTTGAGAAGGATAAAATATGTGAAGCTTGTCAAAGAGGGAAACAAAAAAAAAATTCTTTTCAAAGTAAAAATGTTGTTTCTACCTCTAGACCTCTTGAGTTGCTTCATTTGGATTTATTTGGTCCTTCAAGAACCATGAGATTGGGAGGTAATTTCTATGGACTTGTAATTGTAGATGATTACTCAAGATACACATGGACTTTATTCATAAGATCCAATGGTGATGCATTCACAGCATTTAAAAAATTGGCCAAGATAATTCAAAATGAAAAAGCTTGCAATATTGTTTCAATTAGAAGTGATCATAGTGGAGAATTCCAAAATGAATACTTTGAAAAATTTTGTGAAGAATTTAGAATTAATCACAATTTTTCAGCTCCAAGAACACCCCAACAAAATGGTGTTGTGGAGAGGAAAAACAGATCACTTGAGGAAAGTGCAAGAACTCTTCTAAATGAAACAAAATTGCCTAAACACTTTTGGGCTGATGTTGTAAGTACAACTTGTTATACTTTGAATAGGATTCTCGTAAGGCCTATTTTGAAGAAAACCCCTTATGAACTATACAAAGGAAGGAAACCAAACATATCTCATTTTAGAGCATTTGGCTGCAAGTGTTTTGTTTTAAATAATGGTAAAGATTCTCTTGGCAAATTTGATTCTAAAGCTAATGAAGCAATTTTTCTTGGTTACTCTTTGCAAAGTAAAGCCTATAGGATCTTTAATAAAAGAACATTGTGTGTTGAGGAATCTGTCCATGTCATATGTGATGAGTCTAACCCTTCCAAAGAGAATTTGGAGTGTGATGATGATGCAGGACAAAAGGAAGAGTTTCTGCAACTTAAATATCTGAATGAGAAAGAAAACATTGAACCAAATGATGTACTGGAACAGTCAACTACTTTACAAAAGCACAAGGAGTAGAGGACAACTAAAGATCTTTCCCTTGACAACATAATTTGGGAAGTATCCAAGGGAGTTTCTACTAGATCCTCTTTAAGAAATCTTTGTTGTACCATGACTTTTGTTTCACAGATTGAACCAAAAATTATTGATCAAGCTCTGCTGGATGAACATTGGTTAATGACTATGCATGATGAGTTAAATCAATATAAAAAAAATAAAGTTTGGGAGTTAGTCCCTAGACCATCAACTCATATACCTATTAGCACAAAATGGGTTTTTCGAAACAAGCTAGATGAAAGTGGCATCATAGTAAGGAACAAAGCTAGATTGGTTGCTAAAGGATACAACCAAGAGGAAGGCATAGACTATGATGAAACTTATGGTACAGTAGTTAGATTAGAAGCCATTAGGTTGTTACTTGCATATGCATGTGTGATGAACTTCAAATTGTTTCAAATGAATGTCAAAAGTGCTTTTTTAAATGGCTACATTGAAGAAGAAATATATGTAGACCAGACCCCTGGATTTATTGATTTTAAACATCCTAACCATGTTTTCAAATTAAGAAAAGCTTTATATGGTTTGAAACAAGCACCAAGGTCTTGGTATGAAAGGTTAAGCAAATTTTTGCTTGAATAATCTTTCATAAGTGGACAAGTTGACAAAACTTTGTTCATCAAGAAAAGAGGAAATGATATCTTACTGGTTCAAATTTATGTGGATGACATTATATTTGATTCAACTAATCAATTTATGTGCAAAGAATTTTCAGTAACAATGCAGAATGAGTTTGAGATGTCAATGATGGGGGAGCTTACATTCTTTCTAGGACTACAAATCAAGCAATTGAAGAATGGAACATTCCTTAGTCAAGCCAAGTACTGTCTAGAGATGATCAAGAAGTATGAATGGAAAGTTGCAAGGATGCTGCAACACCAATGGCAACTTCTATCTATCTTGATTCAGATGACAAAGGAATAAGTGTTGATGAGTCCAAATACAGGGGAATGATTGGATCCTTGTTGTACTTAACTACTAGTAGACCTGATCTTATGTTAAGTGTTTGCTTGTGTGCTAGATATCAAGCAAATCCCAAAGAATCTCATCTAACTGCAGTCAAGAGGATCCTCAAATATCTCAAGTCTACACTAAGAGTAGGACTTTGGTATCCAAAAGGTACATCTATCAACTTCATTGAATATTCTGATTCTGACTCTGCAGGGTGCAAATTGGATAGAAAGAGTACGAGTGGAACATGCCACTTGTTTGGAAGCTCTTTGATTTCTTGGCACTGCAAGAAGAAGTCATGTGTTGCCTTATCCACTGTTGAAGCTGAATATATTTCTGCTGGAAGCTGCTGTGCACAAAGTCTTTGGTTGAAGCAACAACTTCAAGACTTTGGTGTTGATATACAGGAGATACCATTGTTGTGTGATAATACTAGTGCAATCAACATATCCAAAAATCCTATTATGCACTCAAGGACCAAACACATTGAGATCAGACATTATTTTATCAGAGATCATATCCAAAATGGTAACATCAAAATTGAGTTTGTTGAAACCAACTATCAATTAGCTGATATTTTCACTAAACCTTTGGATAGAGATAGATTCTACACACTTAGAAACATGCTAGGAATACTTGATGAATCTAGTGTGTGTTAGCTTGATATTTCTATGCTCATCTACATGAAATTGCATCATTTATTGGCCATTCATCTCAAGTTATACAAATTCGAAATTTCCGGCATAATTACTATTCATACTGATAATTTCACTGTAATAATCGATTAAGGCACAGATTAATTGATTAAATGAACTTGAAAAGCTGTTTTGAATGAAGTTTGTGCTTATGTAATCGATTACATTAGAAGTATAATCGATTATTCTTCATAAGAAAATATTTCCAGAAAATGAAGCTCACTGGAATAATCGATTACACCATCAAATTAATCGATTACATAAGGAGAAAAACTTTTTTAAATATTTCATGTCATATATAACCCAGTGCCAGGTCATGCTGGACTCATAAATAACTGGCCAGGTTCCCAAGCTTAATACCTTTACAAGTCAATCTGGGTTGGGTTCCTTAGACATCCGGGTTTCAGGGTTCTTATGAACCAGCCGAGCTCCACTGTAAGTGGAGCTCCACAATAAGTCGAGCTCCACCATAAGCTGAGCTCCACTATAATCCAAGCTCCACAGTAATTCGGGCTCCACAATAATCGATTACCAAGTTATGTAATCAATTATACCTCATCTTCTTGAATTACACTTACTGAATTAATCGATTACGCCTAAGAATTAATCAATTACAATCTCTACAGGAACTGATTTTGCTTCTGAATTAATCGATTACATTAGCATATAATCGATTATTCATGGAGTTACTGCAAAATCTGCAAGATTTTTCTTGGAAATTGTAACTGCCCAACTGCCACCAAATTCAAATTTTGAATCTTCTGTGCTTTAAATTTAGTGGGTTAATTAGTATTAATTGTTATTCATTTTAAATTCAAATTTGAAGCGCAAAATCATCTATAAATACAACCAATGTTGAATGAAATATTAACAACATTCTCATATGCAACCTTAAGCCTTGTTGTGTTTTCTCTTCTTCTTAGTCTTATAACTCTATCCAGATAGCCTTTTCTCAAAAAAATCATTATGTATGCTCCTAAAAGAACCAAAACCTCTAAGAGAAAGAGTGCTAAAACCTTTAACCCTATAGAAATAGGTTAGATCATTGGTTTCCTAGTGAGCGTGAGAAAATGACCTACCTTCAGTTTAAATGCCACCAAACTAATATGTTCAGCCAAACACCTTGACCTTTCCTGGTTCACTAATGAAGGTTTTCAATTCCCTGCTATGCTTGAAAACCAGGGTTTGAAAAAGTTTGTTGAGATGAAGGATACTTTCTACCCTGAGTTAGTGAAGGTGTTTTACACCTGTTCCAAATTTTCCATGGATGGGACTATCATGTCTCAAGTGAATGGAGTGGCCGTGGAAATCACTCCTGAAGTTTGGCAAGAGGTGGTTGGCATTTCCTTTGAAGGTGAAAGGAATTTGAAGAGGAGGTTGGAGGGTATAATAGAGTAGAGACCTATAGAAGGATGCTTCTTGACCCTCAAATAAGGCTGAAGCTGAGGCTTAGCACAAGTCCTATGACTCATGAAGATAGACTTCACTATATCATCACCTATATCTTGACTCCTAGGTACACTAATCATGAACAAGCCACAAATGATGATATTCAGATTGTGTATGGTCTGAAGAATGGTATTCAAATGAACTGGATACTCATCATTGAGGAAATTATGCTCAAATCCAAAAGATTGATGAATTACCCATTTCTATATGCAGTACTAATTTCCAGATTTATTGATTACTTCAAGGTAGATGTCACTAATGAGGTTGTTGACCACAAAAATTCCAGCAATAGCCTCATTAAGGAGAAACATCTTACTAAGCTTGGAATGGTTAAGACACCATATGGATGGCAGATGGCTGGGCAACAAATTCCTCCTGCTGGTGCTGAAGAGGAGGTGAAGAAGCTGAAGGATCTGCTCAACCATCCTACAGTCCTTTTGAATCTCTCATGATTCAAAAGAGGGATGCTTTATTGTCTCTTCATCATTAGCACAGAGCTGAGACAAATTCATCCTTGGAGGAGATGAAATCTAGATTGGAAAACATAGAAGCTAGGATTGTCCTTGATGACTTTGATGAATCAGTTAAAGTTGCTTATGTTTTTTTTCCTAGTTGCTGCTCCATTATGCTCTTGCTGTTGTCTGTCAATCATTGCTTTGTTTACTATTTTTTTCCAGTATTTTTAAATTTCAGCTTGATTAATGTAATGCATGCAGTTTGATTAATATAAGTATTTCTTTCTCTCTCCTTTTTTGTTCTCCTTGTTCAAATGATAATCATTTTTTGTCTTTGATAAGCCAAATAGGGGGAGAAATAATTGTAATAATTGTAGGGGGGAGAAATAATTGAAATAACTGTATGTTACATGTATTGCATGAATGCTTTAATTTTGTAAAATCTACCCAAATCAGGGGGAGCATTTTTTAAATGACTTATGCTTATGCTTGTTCTTGCAAAAAAAATGACTTAGATTTCAGGAATCATTCACCCTCTAAAGCTATTAAAAGATTAGACAAATTGACAATTGATTTGGCATGCTCAAAGCCAAAAGGGGGAGATTGTTGACTTTAAGGGAAGCTGCAAGAAGATTGAAGCAAGGATGAAGGCTTGATGTTTTAGCTTTTTACATGCCCATTCATTTGAAGGCATTTGTAATTTGTCTAAGTGGTTCAAGTGTTTTTCCTTGTGATCTTTCATTTGCATTTGCATTCTCATTATCATGCATACATAGTTTTTTATTAAAATCTCGAAGCAATCCAATGATTTCATAAGAAGTTAAGTTCTTATGGCTAAGTCTTTGAAAAATGAAAACTTATTGTTTTAATAGATTACACAAGCATTTTAATCGATTAATTACATTCATACTATTTCTGGAAATGCTTTGAAGAACAGTTTAATCGATTACCAGCTTCTTGTAATCGATTCCATAGTAATATATGAAAAACATGCATCAATGGAATAATTGATTATTTTCTTATGTAATCGGTTATCTTAACTTGTTTGTCATGGTGCCTTACTAGTATAATCGATTACCTTGTTTCAGTAATCGATTACACAGGTTGGGTTCATGTTTTTCGTGTTTGAGCTTTACTGGTTTAATTGATTACAAGTCTTATGTAATCGATTATTTCTTCATGCTTTAAATATACTAAGACTGCTTTAATCGATTAAGTATCGGTTTAATCAATTATCTTGTTCATGAAAACATTTCCAGGAAGCTCAAGAACATATTAATCGATTATGTGATAATTTAATCGATTACTTATGATTAAATAATCGATTACCTTATCATTTTAATCGATTATTGGTAGTTAAATCATTTTTTTAAGAGTTGTGCTTAACTTGTCTTTATAAATAAACTTATAGAGAATTGTTCTGAGTAACTTTGAGCATTTTGTGTGAATCACTAAAAGATTAGAAAGCTTTCTCCAAAGCCAAAATAATGATTTGTTCTAAGAGTGAAAAATCTCTCATGAGATCAAGAGAGTAAAATTCTTGAGATGAGTTTATAAAGAAAAGAAGAGATTTCAAGAGTTCTTATTCTGAGCTTGGAATTGCATTCAACTTGATTGATTGATATCATCACTCATTCAGTAATTTGAAGGATCACAGGTTGTATCTCTTGAATCTTCCTTTAAAATTTTTCTGTGTATTAAAAATTCTATTGATATATCTTTGATTCTTTAAAGTGGTTTTCTAGAGTAGGGTTCTTTAGAGGTAAGAACAGAGTAGGGTTCTCTGGGTCTTGATCATTTGAAGTCTATAGGGTTTAGATTTATGTTTCTTTGTCTAGTGTAGATAAAGGTGATCATTGTAAACTACTTGTAAAGATTCTTTGATATAGTGAAAACTCTAATCTAGTGTGGGTTGGAAGTAACGTGATGTAGCCTCCAAGGTTGTGAGGTGAACCAGTATAAATAACCTTGTCTCTTGTCTTGAATTCTGTATATTTCATTGCTTATCTTTGTGAAATCAAAATATTATCATCAAAGAATCTATTTATGTCATTACATGCATATCAAGGGTTGATCTTGATTGAAGAAAGATTTATGGATTTTCAAAAGGTTAACAAGTGATACGATCCAAGATTTTAATTCTGCAATTTGTTTTAGAAACTTTTAAATATCATATTTGAACCAATTCACCCCCCCTCTTCGTTTATTTGCAGTATATTCATTGTGTTTTCAGTTCTTATTCTGAGCTTTGAATTGCATTCAACCTGATTGATTGGTAACATCATTCATTCATTCATTTGAATGATCACAGATTGTATCTCTTGAATCTTGCTTTAGAATTTTTTTGTGTATTAAAAATTCTGTTGATATATCTTTGATTCTTTAAAGTGGTTTTCTAGAGTAGGGTTCTCTAGAGGTAAGAACAGAGTAGGGTTCTCTAGGTCTTGATCATTTGAAGTCTATATGGTTTAGATTTTTGTTTCTTTATCTAGTGTGGATAAAGGTGATCATTGTAAACTGCTTGTAAAGATTCTTTGATATAGTGAAAACTCTAACCTAGTGTGGGTTGAAGTAACTGGATGTAGCCTCCAAGGTTGTGAGGTGAACCAGTATAAATTGCCTTGTCTCTTGTCTTGAATTTTGTGTATTTCATTGCTTATCTTTGTGAAATCAAAATATTATCATCAAAGAAACTATTTATGTCATTACATGCATATCAAGGGTTGATCAAGTGATATGATCCAAGATTTTAATTCTGGAATTTGTTTTACAAAATTTTAAATATCATATTTGAACCAACTCACCCCCCCTCCTCTTGGTTTATTTGTAGTATATTCATTGTGTTTTCAGTTCTTATTCTGAGCTTTGAATTGCATTCAACCTGATTGATTGGTAACATCATTCATTCATTCATTCATTTGAAGGATCACAGGTTGTATCTCTTGAGTATTTCTTTAGAATTTTTCTGTGTATTAAAAATTATGTTGATATATCTTTTATTCTTTAAAGTGGTTTTCTAGAGTAGGTTCTCTAGAGGTAAGAACAAAGTAGGGTTCTCTGGGTCTTGATCATTTGAAGCCTACAGGGTTTAGATTTCTGGTTCTTTATCTAGTGTGGATAAAGGTGATCATTGTAAACTGCTTGTAAAGATTCTTTGATATAGTGAAAACTCTAACCTAGTGTGGGTTGGAAGTAACTGGATGTAGCCTCCAAGGTTGTGAGGTGAACTAGTGTAAATAACCTTGTCTCTTGTCTTGAATTCTATATATTTTATTGCTTATCTTTGTAAAATCCAAATATTATCATCAAAGAAAATATTTCTGTCATTACATGCATATCAAGGATTGATCTTGTTTGAAGAAAGAGTTCTGGATTTTCAAAAGATGAGCAAGTGATACGATCCAAGATTTTAATTCCGCAATTTGTTTTAGAAAATTTTAAATATCAGATTTGAACCAATTTACCCCCCCTTCTTGGTTTACTTGCAGTATATTCATTGTGTTTTTCACAATCTTTTCCAGCTGGGCTGTAGGACTGTTTAGTGTTGACAGAGTACGCTGAACATGTGGCTCTTCAAGTGTGGGAAGGACTGGTAGTTATATGTTTAATTACAAACGAAAAGTACCATTATTTTTCAGTGCCAATGACTATCATTGATGTAATCTGTTTGCAGGAATGTCCTGAGTTAAAATTGGCTTCTCATGGAAGAAAAGTTCAAAAATTTGGGATGCATGCACCAGAGATTGAAGGATTAGTTGTTGGTACGGGCTTAGCCCCTTTGATTTCATGCTCAGTCGAGACTGGAGACAGGGGATTGCTCTCGTCTTTATTGGAAAGATGGCATTTTGAGACCAGCAGCTTTCATATGCCAGTAGGGGAGTTGACTATCACTTTGGATGATGTCGCTTCCCTGCTGCATCTCCCAATCGTAGGAGCTTTCTTGTCGTATGAGGTGATTGATGTTGGACACGCAATAATGATGCTTGTTGAATTGCTTGAGGTATCTACAGAAGAAGATGGAGTAGAGATGGAGCAATGCCATGGGGCATATGTTCGGCTGTCTTGGCTGTGAGATGTTTATGTTGTGACCTGTCAGTCGATGAAGTGGATTCCAGCAACTAGAGCCTACTTGCTTCATTTGGTCGGGTGCACACTGATAACCGATGTCGTATCGCTTCAAAATGATTAAACTGCACTAATTCTGTAGCACAGGATTAACCTAGGTCGACTTAGAGACACAATCAATATGGTTCCAACTTCAATTCACTAGTAAATAATGGGAACATTTTTATCAAACAGTTTGCATGCGTGAATAAAATTGCATGAAAAAAAGTAGCAAAATAAAAACATACAGAATTGATAAAAGGCATCAATCCGATTCATCAAACCAAGCAATATGAATTATCATAGTTCTCAGATAATGATTTTGCTGTGAAAGTTCATTCAATTTCATTAGAAGCAGTTCAATCGAATTAACCCCTA
>QARZ01000554.1:208674-229595 GCA_013407115.1 Glycine latifolia
CTAAAAACTTCTAAAAGTCACTACAAAATGTGTTTGTGCTAAAATGAAGTGTGTCCATCCAAATAACTAAAATCACTTAAATATAGTGACTGAGTCAGTAGGAAAGAATGGGCCACAATGAAGTCCAACTAATCTAACTAATTACTAATTACACCAATTTCGCAACCCAAAATTCAAGTGCAGTGGTTCTGACTTCAAAGCCTAAAATGACCCTCAAAATGACAGAATTGGCCTTGATTTATCTCTGACAAAATTGTAGATCTTTTCCTTATCTTTCTAGATACTACTTATATGCATCATTTGGAGTTATGTAGAGCTCTCTAGGACTTGTGCAAGGAAGATTGGTCAAGTAAGCAAAAACTCCGAAAATAAGTAACAATTATCAATTAAGCCCACTTGATTGCCTAAGGCAAAAACTGAATTAGAATGGGAAAATAAAATTCTAAGAGAAGTCAAATAAGGTAAGAAGATAGAAAAATATTAAATTAAAAATACTCAATCAAAATACCCCATACTTAAACTTTTGCACTCCTGGGCAAAACTAAAAGAAAGACTAAGAGAAAAATTCAAACTAAAGTAAACCACAAACTAAAAGAAGGGTAAGAACAAGGCCCAAAATTTTTTCAATGGATCCTAACAATGCACAAAAGTGAGAAAGACAGAAAATGGAAGAATAATTAAGGTTTCAAACAATCCATGAACACATAATCACAAGTACAAAGTGAAAAAGTAGTTAAGTTAAAATTAAGAATGAACCAAGGTAATAGAAATCTCTCAAAGAGCAACACTCAACCTCTTCTAATGTGTATGGATTTATGTTTACACTCAAACACCACATGTAACTAGCACATCCAAATTTTGACAAGACTCTAATTCATTCAACTTGAAATACACATGCATCAAAAGATCAAAAGGACTTTATAGGCTTGTAATGTATGGCTTGGGTAAATGGTGGATAAGAAAAGGATATTTAGGCTAAAACTAAGAGAAAATAGGGCAAATGGAGAGTAAGCCAACAAGTATAAAGAGGGATAGAAACAAAGAACTTATAAGGATGAAAATGAATCACAACAACTTTTATTGCATTTTCTTTTCCTTTTTTCTTTTTCTTTTTCTTTGCTTTTCTTTTTCCTTGTTTATGCATTTTTTTTCTTCTTTAAACATTTGCTTTGTAAACTTTTTCTTTTCTTTTCTTTCTAAATCAAAACAAAATAAAGATACCCCACACTTGTTTCAAACCCACTCCCAAAACAATTCCAAGGCCCCTTTTCTCCCTAAAGTTAGGATAACTTGGTTTTCCATATTTTTTTTTTATAATGAGGTACACAAGAAAGAAAAGGTTATAGGCTCAAAAAGGGTAGCAATGGATATCAATGCAAGGATAGTTTATTTGGCTAGTGAAAAAAAGAAAGAAGGCCTAAATCATCTCAATCAAAGCATGTGCAACAAAAAATGTCAAAAGAGGCAAGACAAAACATAGAGTAATCTAGCACAAGGGTGAAATCACACATGAAAGACATGAATGAAATAATGTGATTCATCCACAAAGGCCCAAAAACTCACAAGGCATAATTCTATCACACATGATCCATCTTAATTTCTATTTCTCAAGCCTACTTATCACTTCAACAATTGCCACAATGATTCACATCAAGCATGAAACCTTTCATTCCAACAAAAATTAAACATTTCTCACCAATTACACAAGTTATAAATCCTATGAAAAACATGAAAAAGTGCCTAAATTCTAGTTTTTATTTTATGAATGTAAAAATAGACTAACAACTAGACAGAACAAAACAAATACAGCAAAACAATAATAGAAACAGTAACAAAAACAAACAGAAATAGAAAACAAAAAACGGACAGAAACAGCATACAAACTCAAAAACTAAAACAAAAAATAGAAAACAGACAGATAAACAGAAAACAGACTCAAAAATTAAAACAGACAAAATGTAAAAACAGCAAATAAAAACATATAAACAGAAACATAAACAGAAAACAGATTTTGTAATCCTTCACTCCACACTTGAAATGCACATTGTCCTCAATGTAAGCATACAATGAGATGCAAACAAAGAGACAACAAATAAAAGAAGGGAAAAGGAAACTCCCCAAATGTCATTCAAGGCACATCATCACATAGAATTGGCAAGACCAAAGAGATGTCTGCCATAAGCTCCTCCTCCACTTGAGGGATCTCATGAAATAACTTAAGTTGGTGACCATTCACTTTGAAGACCTTGCCGATAAATTCATTTTTAATCTCAACTGCACCATGGGGAAAAACATTAGTAATAACAAAAAGTCCATCCCATCTAGAACAAAGTTTACCGGAAATAAGCTTGAGGCAAGAGTTAAACAATAACACTTTTTGGACAATATGGAACTCCTTCCTAAGAATCCTAGAGTCATGAAATCTCTTCACTTTCTCCTTGTAAATCTTGGAGTTCTCATAGGCTTCTAAGCGGATCTCTTCAAGTTCTTGCAATTGAAGCTTCCTTTCCATACCCGCTTTATCAAATGCCATGTTACAACTCTTCACCGCCCAATAAGCACGGTGCTCAATCTCCACCGGAAGGTGGCATGACTTACCAAAAACCACCCTATAGGGAGACATCCCCAAAGGTGTTTGGTAAGTAGTCCTGTCAGCCCATAAAGCATCTTCAAGTAGCTTGCTCCAATCCTTCCTGTTGGGTTGCACTACCTTCTATAACACTTGTTTGATCTCTCTGTTAAAAACCTATGCTTGCCCATTAGTTTGGGGATGATAAGCTGTAGCAACTCTATGCACAACCCCATACTTTTGGAGCAAGGATGTCAATGACCTGTTATAGAAATGTCTCCCCTGGTCACTGATAATGGCCTTAGGCACACCAAACCTGCAAAAAATGTTGGATCTCACAAAATCCAGAACAACTTTAGAATTATTAGTTCTAGTGGCCTTAGCTTCAACCCATCTGGAAACATAATCAACAGCAAGTAGAATATATAAAAAACCATGAGAAATAAGAAATGGACCAATAAAAACAATACCCCACACATCAAAAATCTCACAAAAAATAATGGGTTGCTGAGGCATCTCATGTCTATGTGTAATGGTTCCTCCTGTTCTCTAACACTGCTCACAAGTGGTAGTAAAGTGATAAGCATCTCTAAACAAAGTGAGCCAATAGAACCCATAGTCCAATACCCTCCTAGCAATCCGCTGAGGACCAAAATGACCGCCAGTAGGTGTGCCATGACAAAACTAAAGAATAGACTGAATCTCATGATCTGGCACACACCTACGGATCACTTGATAAATACCAAATCTCCACAAATAAGGATCATCCCACACATAAAATTTAGCATCACTCTTAAGTTTATCTATTTGAGACCTAGATGCATGAGGTGGAACAACAGATGCAACTATGAAATTCACAATGTGATCAAACCAAGGGGTGATATGTGATGAATGCAAGTGCATCAAATGCTCATCAGGAAAATTATCCCTAATAGGAAAGGATTCAAGAGGTCCCTCAATCCTACTCAAATGATCAGCAACCAAGTTTTTCGCACCACTCTTGTTCTTAATCTCAATATCAAACTCTTGAAGAAGAAGCATCCACCTGATCAATCTAGGTTTAGTATCTGGCTTCTTCAACAGGTACTTCAAAGCTGCATGGTCAGTAAAGACAGTGATATGGGAGAAAATCAAATAAGATCGAAATTTATCTAAAGCAAAAATAATAGCTAAAAGCTCCTTCTCCGTGGTGGTGTAGTTAACTTGGGCTGCATCTAAAGTGCGTGAAGCATAAGCAATAACATGGGATCATTTATCAACTCTCTGTGACAACATAGCCCCAAGTGCATAGTTAGAGGCATTACACATGAGCTCAAAAGGAAGTTCCCAATCTGGTGGCTGCATGATGGGAGAGGTCGTAAGCTTCTTCCTCAATTCCTCAAATACCTCTTTGCAAGGCTGATCAATCATAAAGTCTATGTCCTTTTAGAGAAGCTTGGACAATGGCAATGCAATCTTGCTAAAATCCTGGATGAATCTCTTATAAAAACCTACATGTCCAAGAAAAGAACGCACTTCCCGCATAGAAGCGGGGTAAGGTAAAGAAGTGATAACATCAATCTTAGCTTTATCGACCTCAAGACCTCTACTGGAGACCAAATGCCCTAAGACTATACCTTCATGTACCATAAAATGGCATTTCTCAAAGTTAAGAACAATGTTAGTCCCAATACATCGATCAAGAACTCTAGAGACACTATCCAAACATGCATCAAAAGAGGAACCATAAACAGTGAAACCATCCATAAACACCTCCATGCAACTCTCTAATAAATAAGAAAAGATACTCATCATGCACCTTTGGAAGGTAGCAGGTGCGTTGCTTAGGCCAAAAGGCATCCTAGTGTAGGCAAATGTGTCAAATCGACAGGTAAATATGGTCTTATGTTGGTCCTCCGGTGCAATATGAATCTGCATGTAACTAGAAAAACCATCAAGAAAGCAATAATGTGATTTACCTACCAACCTCTCCAGAACCTGGTCAATGAAGGGGAGAGGAAAATGGTCCTTGCGAGTTGCCTGGTTAAGTCTCCTGTAGTCAATGTAAACTCGCCAACTGTTGGCTACTCTAGTCGGAATCAACTCATTATCTTGATTTTTCACAACAGTGATACCCGACTTCTTAGGAACCACTTGGACAGATGAAACCCAAGCTAGTAACTTCATCACTTCCTTCTTTACCAAACCAAGCAATATGAATTATCATAGTTCTCAGATAATGATTTTGCTGTGAAAGTTCATTCAATTTCATTAGAAGCAGTTCAATCGAATTAACCCCTAAATTAATTGAAACCACAAACCTAATTGAAATATCATCCAAATAATCTGTGATTAAAATTTGAAATTAGGAAATGAATCCATAACCTAATCCGCTTTCAATCATAATAACATTCATAATCATGAAAATCGAATAGAGGATTGAAGAAGAAAGTGAACATTCACACAGAATTTGAAATACCAAACTAGAACTCAAATTCTCCTTGCTTGGGCTTGGATCCTTGGATTGATTGATTGTTTAGCCTTCCATGATCATCATCAATGAAATCCCTATGAAATTAGTGCATGAAAATGGAAGAACAGAAATGAAAATGAAGAACAATGAAGAACAATTGAGAGAAAATAAGAGAAAGGGTTTTAATTCTAAAAACTTCTAAAAGTCACTACAAAATGTGTTTGTGCTAAAATGAAGAGTGTCCATCCAAATAACTAAAATCACTTAAATATAGTGACTGAGTTAGTAGGAAAGGATGGGCCACAATGAAGCCCAACTAATCTAACTAATTACTAACTACACCAATTTCGCAGCCCAAAATTCAAGTGTAGTGGTTCTGAATTCAAAGCCTAAAATGACCCTCAAAATGATAGAATTGGGCTCGATTTATCTCTAACAAAATTGTAGATCTTTTCCTTATCTTTCCAGGGACTACTCATATGCATCATTTGGAGTTCTGTAGAGCTCTCTAGGTCTTGTGCAAAGAAGATAGATCTTTTCCTTATCAATTAAGCCCACTTGTTTGCCTAAGGCAAAAACTGAATTAGAATGGGAAAATTAAAGTCCAAGAGAAGTCAAATAAGCTAAGAATAATAGAAAAATATTAAACTAAATATACTCAATCACACACTCTTTGCCAACAAGAGTGCCAAACATATCAGTGTGGTATTCTTGGAGGCATTTCGTGATCTGGACCAATCAAGAGGATATGCTTGGGGTGCGGCTACTCTGGTTCACATGTATGCTAATCTTAACTATGCATGTCAGCACCACGACAAACATCTTTCCGATTATGTCACACTGTTGTAGGTAATGCTTTTGACTCTTATCATACTTATCCATTGGAATAAATTTGTTATAACTTTCAGCATAATATGTTGATGTTGTATATTCATTTGTAGTGTTGGATCTATGAACATTTCCCAACATTTGGAAATGTCTCTACAGGTCAGAACTAAAAGAAAAGGCAACCACGTGCGTGTCACTGGAAGGTTGCCAAGACATTACCTGTCATCACCTATCGTAGGAGATTAGAAAGGTTGATGATGGACGATGGTTGTTGGATTCCATACAGCGATCACCGTGCGCATAGAGAGTTCAGCATAATTTCTCTATTCTCTGGGCATATTTGATGTGGACCGGATGTTGTGAGACTTTTACCAGAGAGGGTGCTAAAGCAATTTGGATTTGTTCAAGTAATTCCACAAATCCAAAGCACTGAATCGCCAACCACGGATAAGGTCGATGAAAGATGCATGCAATTTTCACATCACCTAGCATCGACCATAGAAGAGGTTACTCATGTCAGTCAGTCAGTGGTTGGGTATATGGACTGGTTTTTTCGTGTGTCTCATCTTTTTATGACTTCCCCACAGATTGGTGAGGTTAGACACCCTTCGGTTGAACGACATTTTGTACCGGATCCTCCACATGCACATACTGATGACCATCACCAGTTCCACCTCAATCATCGGGACCATTGCTTCCATCTCAGGAGCCTCAACATGCTGTGGTATGAAACTATTGTCAAACCATTTGTTTTCAACTATATACAATTAAATTTACTAACCATGTTGATGGACCAAATAATGTATTTGTCTTTGTTTTAGGGTACGTGCCAAAGGATAGCATAAGGCTTACAAAGTATGATAGACATGCGTATGGTTACTCCTGGCACCGATGTGTACGCCGAAACATAGCGCCTACTACAATTAACCCGTTGTGTCACTGAAGATGCAATTGTGTACTTGCGGCCTAGACGGACGAGACAGAGGCATGACACACATGTTGGTGGACAAGGCCAAATATGATTGTAATTACCATATATTGACTTTATAACTTTTATGACTTAACATTTTGGTTTTCTCAATACATGTTGATGGACACTACATTAGTGTATTAATTTTTGTTCAATTTTATTTTGTTTCATTATTTAAAATGTCAGCAAAAAAATATGAAAGAAAAGGGAAGTAATGGAATTAATTGATATTGGACATGTGAAATATAAGTAAAAAAAGGGGTAAGATTAACCTTAACCTACTAGTTTTTCAATATCAAAATGTGAATACAAAATGCTAATCAATAACAAAATATGGCAAATCACAAATGGTTTAGTCGTCTCGTAAGTCGACATTTTCAGTACGCAACTTCTTTAAATTACTATATACTTGCATTCGACCCATATAAGGAAGCATCCATTCTTTTGCAACATCGTAACAGTCTCTTGACCATGACAAAGCAGCTGGTGGCATAGGACTTCCACCTCTCAATATAACCTGAAACAATTAGCAAGACATGTATAGCTTAAGCTGTGTTTCAAATTTAGCCTAAAAAGTAAAACAGTGGAATCATATACCTGAACAAAATGGTTACCATACACATGACCAATACATAGAATGCGATGAACACCACTATCTCTAGTTAGTTTGCTTCTCAGAGGGAAAAATGTCCTACTTTGTTGTAGAGATAGAGAAATGAGAACAATGTTATACCTTGATGCAATTACGTATCCTAAATCGATAATATTCATCCACTTATCAACGGTTACCTGTATGTAACAAAGAACAATGCAAATATAAGTAAATAAAAAATGAAATCAAAGTAATAAGTTTAAAATTAAATTTACCTTTGACAATCCATCAACAAGTAGCGACCGTTTCAAGTGCTCAAATCTAGGTAACCCACCAAACAAAACTATATATTCATTAGACCATTGTGCAAGTTCTTTGAGCAAATGATTGCGTACCAAAGACCAAAAATCTTCACCATATCCTAGCAAGGCAGCAATTACATGAAATCCACAATTATCATCAGTTTTAACATCAATAATGTTTAGAATGAAATCGTGCATAGATGTGTGAAATTGATCCAGCACAAACATCTTCCTCTTTGTATGAGTGTGATGCTTTGATGATGAAGCATACTATTTTTGTGTGGAACAACTATTTTGCACAGAATATAATTCATCAACATACTCCCAGTAAGATGGATCCCACTTGGTTGATCTTGCGTGTTGCGAGACTTGTTTCTTTTGAGCACCTTTTGTTTTAACCTTTTCAGGAGGAGGACACATTGAATTTTGGTCAGGAAATGCAAGTTCTTTTAGTTTTGTCTTTAAGGTCACTTTGCCACACAATTCAAGCTTTTGAAAACGCAAAGATATGGCTTCCATCTCTTTAGTTTTGTGGACCTCGCACTCATCTAAACCTTGTTCTGAAAAACTTAACCTCCGCCAAAAAACATCAACTGTCTCAAGCGATATGCTCCCAACAACATACTTAGCTAGCTCACATGCACAAGGCAGCCCATGCGTAGTTCTCATTACACATCCACAACGAGTACTATTTTTGCCAACATAATGGACTTGCTTATACTCTGCAGCTATTTGGTTTAACGCATACCTTGAGACCATGCCAATTAGTCTTTTGTACAACGTTATTTTAAACACATGATCGACCACATGTGTTCTTCTCTCCAAAGATGCCTTTATGTCACTATGTTGCAAGGTCAACATGTTGTTCATTGCATCCCATACACTACAAAGATCTCTAAGGCTATTCTGCAATAGTTTATTTAAGGTCCAATGGGCAGACTTTACCCTGCAGTTTATGACTCAACTGAGCAATAATCCCCTAAATCGAAGTTATTCAATTAACAATTAAAAAAATTGAAAGATTTTCTAACCTATTATTAGTTGTCGTGTTACCCAAATGCATGACTTATTTTGTCCATGCTGTTACAAATTTTTCTTTGTGTGGATTCAACCATGTGTCTTTCACGTAATCAACAAACGTTGGCCATGGCGAACACGCAACTTCAAACTTCATAACACAGTCAACATATTGATTCTCAGTAGCACAATCCACAACACTCCCCTAGGCTTCCATGACATAGTCCCATGCGTTACTCTGTCGAACATATGTTTTACATTTTGTCTTCACATTCTTCTCAATGTGGAACCGGCACACTAAATTGGTTGACTTAGGGAATACAGTTTTCATTGTGTTCATCAATGCTGAATCTCTATCAGTGACAATGACCTCTGGGAAAAATTGACTTTTCATAAAAATGCCTCTAAATCGTTCTAGGGCCCAAACAACATTGTTTAAATGTTCGGCTTCTAAATAAGCAAATGCAGCTGAGAATGTCATCCCAATACGAGTCACACCGACAATGTCAAGTAACAGAAGTTTGTACCTGTTTGTTTTGTATGTGATGTCTATTAGAAAGACAACATGATATGCATTGCTCAACTTCACTACATTCGGATGTGTCCAAAATAAGTCACGTATGACATTTTCATCCTTCACTCTATGCCAATGAATATACATGTCTTGTTCAAGAAGTTTCATTAATTGTTGCAATTTAGAATTACCTTCTCTGATATGCGTATAGTATGTATATCTTGCATTGATTACTTGCTTCAAAGATATACAATTATTGGGATTGTGTTCCTTCAAACTTAGAAGAATATTCTTTGGTTTCACCATTGACCTTGTCATATCAGCAACAATAATCTTCTCATCCTCTGTTAGTCGACTAGCATATGGGTGTTCGCATAATTAATTTGCTAAAGCATGATTATGAGTGTCACATAATAATTTCACCATCCACCCATCACCTCCCAAGACTGGTTTGCTTCACAACTTAAACGAAAAATTACATTTTCTAGTGCTAGTCACTATAGGTACCATATGTTTGTTGAATGCTCTATACTTTCCACTCCTTTCACATCCAATTAAACCAAATGATGTCCTTCCCTTCTTTCCAGTTGACATGTCTGACCTCATTATGACAACTATAAAACCATTCTCATATGCAACAATTCGAGCCCATTTTAATACATCCTCACGGGAAGGGAACACCTACAAAAATCGATAAAAAAATGTTTAACTTCCATAAATCATGCATTTTACAACTTTAACCGAATTCAAAATAATATAAATACCTCAGAAGTATTGAAGGCTACAGTACAATCGACTGAACATTTAATATTTTCAAACGCACTAGGTTCATCTCTGATATCTTCATTCATATTAATTTCTCCAGACATAATACTATCAAATATCCACTCATCGTAGTACATCTTAACAAATGACAATCAATTTAAATAAGTGACAAAACAAACACATTATAATAATAATTAACAACATTAAAGTAATATTATCAAACAAATCAAATCCTATACATTTTTTATCACCATCAATATTACAAATTAAAACAATATCAAATTAATTGTTCATTACAAAATTTAAGATATCCTAAAAATACATTTCAATATACAACTAATTTCAATTTTAACCTACTTATTTTTTAATAATCAAAATCATTTTTTAATAAATATTTCATCACTTTAATTAAGTTTTTTTTTATGTAAATCAACAAAAAAAATGTATTTTAAGGACAAACTATCCAAGTATTGCATTCCCATAAATTACAACTAATATTTATTTTCAGCTTCTTATTTTTTAAATCATTAGAATCATTTTTAAATAATTAAAATCATTTTTAATAATTAAAATCATTTGTTAATAATTATTGAAAATTATTTATGTCGTACGGATTAACCAATCTGTATGCTTCTTATGGATTGACTAATTTGTAAGAAGCATACAAATTGTATAATCTGTATGAAACATACGGATTGTGTAATCCGTATAATTCATACGGATTATGTAATCCGTATAATTCATACAGATTACGTTGTAACACCCCCATATTTTTACTTATGGATTGAAATAATATTTTAGGACAATTAGAAAATTTAAAATTCACCATTTAGTAAGATTGTTAGAATTTAAATATATATTAATTCAAGCTATCTAAATTATTAGAAATTGTGTGAGAAGGATGGAAATAATTTTAGGAGTTTTATTATAGTTATGAGCTAAAAAGATTTATTAAAGATAGTTTAGTAGTTTTATAAATTAAACCAACGAGAAAGTAGAAGTATATGGATGAATAAATCAAGATTGGTCAAAGAAGGATAAGAACCATTTAATGAGATCATGTGCAAGGAAATCATGAGAATCCAGAGATATCTAAATAATAAAACAAAAAAAGCAACATCACTTGGCAAAGGATGAGCATGTCACGGTCAGGAGAAGAAAAGAAAAATCTGGACAGCCCTTACTAATTGAAATTCACGTGGATAAAGAGGAAAGAAGGGTAGAGGGGCCAAGTCAAGATCAAGTCAAGAGCAAAAGGAATAACCAATGGAGGGGGAGCAAGTGGAAAGGAGAAAGTATGATTGGGGGGACAAACTATTAATGAAAGGGATAAATGCAAGTACAAAAAGAATAAGTTGAAAGTCAAGGAAAAAATCTCCTTCAGCTATGGTATGGTAACGTGCAGAATTTGTGGACCAAGGAGGTTAAGTTGCCAACCAATAGGAATGAAGCAATCATAGGATTTTACTATAAAAGGAAAGAAGTGAAAAAAAATTTGGGACAGCCTTAGAAAAACTGAACGTGCAGTTTTCACTCTCACTCACTTGCCTTGTTGTGCTTTTAATTGAACTCTTGACAATCAAAGGAAGCCAAGTCACCACCAAAACTTACCCACCAGCCAAGAAAGAAAGAAAGAAAGAAAGAAAAAAAAAAAAAAAAACCGTATAGCTTTCCTTGGTCTCATTGGCTTTTGTTTAAATCAATTCCAACAACAAGTCCCTTTTGTACCCACTTTGAACCATCCTTGTCACCAAAAGAAAAACATTCCTAAACTCACACCAAGTCCACGTGAAGGAGGGAATAGGGAGGCCAAGCTTGATTAATTGCATTCAACATTTAAGGTAAGGGGTAGTTTTGTTAGATAAAATTTAAATATTAGCTTACCTCTAAATAAGTTTTTAAGATCTTTCATTACTTGAATTACGATAGAGTTAAGAGAAAAATTTTAATTAGATGAAGGAAGGAAGCCACAATTCAATACTTAGTTTCTATGGTTAAAAATAACATGGTTTTAGGTAGATGATTTGGACAATTGAATCTTTACTATGTTAGAATTAAAATTAAGCATGGTAGAAATTTTAATAAACTAAAATTGGTTGCATGTTTCTATATATGGCTGTTGTATTTTAAGAGTATTGCTGTATGTGTATTAAGATTTTTATAACGCATTTGAATTAGTTGCTGTATGTAATAAATTTAATTGCTGTAGCATATATTAGTTAGTTGCTGTATGAGCTGTATGAAAATTGCTGTAACATATATTAGATGGTTGCTGTAGGTAATTTTAATTGCTGTAACATATTGTTGATAGCATATTTTAGTTGCTGTAACGTATGTAAGTACTTGAGTACGTCTGTAAGTAAATAATGTTGTAGGGAAAATAGTAGTTGCTGAAAAAACGAAAACATAACTGTATGCTGTAAATAAATAAATCTATACGCTGTTACAGTATTAAATTCGTATGATATTGCTGTATCTGTACGCTGTTATTACCTATATGCTGTGCTGTATTAAAATAAAGCAGTATTATATGATACATGTGACTGTAATTTATGTTAACTCTAAATAAAACAGCAAATTCATATAGGAATTTAATAATATTTGAACATCCATTTAATAGTGTTATTTTATGTGACTTGTAAGTGGTAAAAACAAATACAAAACTGATATAAGAAGGTAAAGCAATTCAAATGATGAGAAATAATTTAAAAAGTGAACTATGTGATGGCCGTGTGGTATCATTTGGCCTTGAGAAGTTTGATGTGATGATCTTGGGTTGGTGATGACCCTGTAATGATATTGAATTCGTGATGATCTCGTGATGATCTTGTGATGATATTGAGATGTGATGAAAATAAAAGAATAATTTACAAGAGGAAAAATAAATCATGCGTGCATTTTCATGTGCATCTGCCCGGTGGGGTAGAATTTGAGACGATGAGACGATCCTCGTAAAGAGGTGTATTTGTCAGATAACTAAACTGAGTTCCATACGTGTTTTAACTTGGGGGTAGTTGAGACAGTGGGGAACCACACCACCATGATGATCACATGGATGGAAGTGAGATTCCTACGCGACACTGGACTACCCTGACGGGATGGATAAGTTCGTTCCACTAAGGTGAGGGTGGGGTTATCTGACAGTGGCCACAATTATTTAGACGTTGCTGAGATCTCAGTCATGCATCATATAATAAGACGAGCATGCATTTTTATTTCATTACAGTGGAAATGACTTATTTACATTTAGTATATGTATATTTACTATTTGTACCATCGGTAATTAAATTTGATTTATGATTTGGCCTGATGATATTTAAATTTTATTTATCAAGACTGACCCTATTTTGTGTTGTGTGGTTGACACCTGTGATGACCCCAATTCATTTGGGCGAGTAGAAAAACAGTGATATGGATATCATCCGAGAAGATAGAATGAAGATTGTATGCTGGTTGTATGCTTTTGATGATCTTTGCTTGCAATGTACTACGGACTGTTATATTTGGACTCTGGATATGTAATAAATGGACTGTGTGGTATGTTTGATGTCTTGGATTATATGTTTTAAATAACGCGTAAAAACTTTTATAATCTCTAAATTCGTTCGGAATTTTCATTTGAACCTTCATTTCTAAAGTCATTTTCAATTAATTTTGGGCATTTATACTTCCGTTTTATAAAAAAAAAAAAAAAAACCCCGAAATTGGAAAAAAAAAAAAAGAAACAAAAAAAAAAGAAAAAAAAAAAAAGAAGCGGTCGTCTCATACGTAATCTGTAAGTTAAAAGAAATAAATTACCTCCAGCAGCACCAACAACGACTTCGACAACCCCAACAACATCAAAGCTTCCATGACCACCGTTGCACCAGCCAAAACTACAACCTCCAACAACAATAACACCAAACCTAGGAACCACTACCATAAATTGGACTTCAAACAAAAAATAAGCGAACACTCTACACCATGTCTGCACCATCAGCACCATTAAAAACAAACAAGGGTATTTTGGACATTTAAAAAAAAATTGGAATGGTGTATTAGATTTCTTCTGGGTGTATAAAGCTTATCCCATTCTTAACGTGTTCCATTGTTTGTATTTTAGCCTTACTTTTTTCATTCCCTTTTATTGTCCCATTGCAATTATTACAAGATATCTTAGATAGTCCTGCAACCTCTACAGTTTCATAGTTTCATGTCAATAATAAATATCAACTATTCCTGCATTTCTGAAGCAAATTTGAAAGAAGTTTGAGACTACATAGTGCCAAGAACTCTAATGGTGGACAAGATGAATATGCTGTATTCAAGTCCCTTCTAATTTCTTTGCTGCTAATTTTTTGTAGCAAACACACCATACCCGAAAAATCCTATCACAAAAAAAGCACATACAGGAAGGTTTAAAATTGGGTTCAAAGAATAATAAAAATAAGATAAGATAAGATTTAAAGAGAACTAATGATATGATGAAAATAATTAAGACTAACAAACATGGAGATATAAGATAAGCATTTACAATATCAACGATCTTAAGTGATATTTTATTATTATTGAAAATGTGTTTCTAAAATTATATATACCTATTCCACAAAGACATTTCTGGAAAGAAAAAGGAGTTTCAACGGGTGTACTTCTTTAAGGAAAAAGAGTATAAAAGGCAATTAAGAGGTAGAAAGGGGTTCTGGAATGCACTTAGCAAAATTGGATAGTAAATATAAAATACCTGAAAATAAGGCTAAGCTTAAAGGTTATGACAAATTAAAACTAAAGGGCGAAAACAGGATGCCTTGTGGATCAGATTTAATCAATTTTATAAATAAAAAATAATTAGTTTTTTTTAATTAGATCATAAAATTGGTTTATTCAAAATGTAACTGAAATTTAATTTTTCTTTATGAGTATAACTGCAATTTGATTTAAATTAGTTTGAGTTAGATTTTTTTTTGGGGGGGAGAGAGGGGGGGTGCTGTCTTATTATATTTTTTATTGCAATATAATTTCATAAAAGATATATTTATATCAAGTACATATACAAATTAATTCATTAAAACAAAATTGTATGTTTAAATAAATCATGCTATTTAAACATATTAAATTAAATAAAAGCTAATTTTATACAAATCAGTAAATATAGATACTTGTATTATTTTGATAATATTACACAAATTACTATATATAAAAATATTATCCAAATTATTCTATTATAGAAATTGTGTTTCCAAATCACTGTATATAATTGATTAAGTTCAATTGGAATATTCTAACATTATAAAGATTTTTTTTGTTAAAATGTTTTAGATTCCTAATAAATTAATAATCCTTTTTATAGGTATTTAATATGTAAAAATTTGTATTGAGTCTCTAATAAAATAGATTTTTTGTTTTTGATCCTTGATATTTAATTTTAGTTCCTTATAAATTTTCAAATTTTGTTTTTGGTCCCTAATAAATTTTGTACATTTTGTATTAATTATTTTGAAAAAAATTACTTGATAATGATTAATAACAAATTAATAAAATTTATTAAGGACCCAAAATAAAATCCACTAATTCATCCAGGAGTAAAACAAAAAATCAATGACCAAAAACTATTTTTTATTTTATTTTATAAGGGGCTCAACACAAAAAATTATTAGGAACTCAAAAGAAAAAAAAAACTAATTTATCAAGAACCTAAAATATATTTTAACCATTTTTTATATCGTTGTCTTAATCATATGTTGTCATATAAATTAAAATAGTTGAGTTTTGTAATAATTATTTGAAAGTCATATTTTAATTTCTAATTAGTTGATAGTATAAGAATCTTTACATATATGGAGATCGAACTATAACTAATTAATGTTAAGAAATTTTTTTTAACATGTTTGGGAGAGTACAAACACCAAATTTACAAGTTTATAAGTACGTAGTTATCTTAAAAGTTTATTGTTTTAGGTTTGACTTTATTTAAATGATTTTACTTGTTATAAGCATTGAATTTGAACAATGCTTTTAATTCTGTTCTTGTCAAAATCTGGAGGTGGCACATGTTAGGGTGAGCGTGACCAAGATGACTTCCAGATCTTATACGTTGGAGGATGAGTCGACTTGTTAAGGAGGAGGACCTGCAAAACAAAAGAGAGGATCTTGATGCTTAAGTAAGTACATCAATTATGTAGAGAGAAAAGGTTAATAGGTAATCGTCGTTGTGTGAATGAGTGAGTGAAAGGTTAGATGGAACCTGTATTTATAGTGTGGAGGGGGAGCCCCCAGTCCTTGTTTGTCGGGGCTATTACAATGAATAAAAACCCTTATAGACAATTATTAACATGTAGATAGAGGCTAACAGATAATTGCATATTATAGATAATTAAGCTTATAGATAATGTGTACCATATAGATAATTTGTAGCTTATAGATAATATTATGGCTTGTAAATAATTAAGTACTTTCCATTTGATAAGGTGGTTGCAACATTATCAATAACATTTGAATAATAAAGCATTAAAGATAACCTATGTGGTCCAGCAACCTGGCCGCTAAGGGGGAAGTGTCTGTGCTCTTGTAGCAAGGCTGGCGTGGAGGGTTGACACGTGTATTGGGGGCCCTACGTAGGTGGCCATGTCTATTTTGCGGACCCTGAATGGTACATAAGCCCGCCAAGCTCTGAGCCAGCTTGTGGACAAAAAAGATTGTCTGATGTCGATGGAGATTGCCTGGTGTCAAGGGTAGTAGGCTTGACAAGTAGGAGGGTCATGAGCTTGTCGAGCCCCCAAGTATGGAAAAATGTTGGCCAATGTCGATGGTGATAACCTCAATAAGCGTAAGATTTGCAGATCTATCAGGTTTGTCAAGCCCCCCAGCCTAGACAAGTGTTTATCCAAGCTGCTACTGTTGAATTGTCCAGGGAGGATATGCTTTGTTCTACATGCGAGATCCAACATGCTGGGCAAGTGAGATGTTCATGTAGGAAAATTTTACCCTTATATGACCATTGGAGATTGTATTGAAGGTGAGCATTACACTTATCTTTTATCACAGTTCTCGTGCACACATGTCACTTGTGGAGTGGGCACGTACTGGAGACATGCATTAATGGGTGAGTGGAGTGTGATCGTGACTCGGATTTCTAGGGAGTCATTTCAACTCTAACCAATAAATGAAAGGTCATGCCTCTATTTAAATGGAGTGGATGTCTGACGTTTCCAACACCGCTATTCTTGTATCCTAGATCTTCTTCCTTCTAGATCTTCTCCCAGTCTCTTCGCTCCTCTTCCTCCTTTCAGGGTATAGCTTTCTTCTTTTGACAATGCCTCTGACTCCGCCCTGGGTCTAGTAGTAGTGACTTTGGGGGCTCAATCTAGCAGCCCCTAGTGGATCGTGAGGTTATTTCCATTGGTGACTCCTCGGTAGAGGAAACTCGCCATGGGACCTTTGACAGCGAGTCATCCTCTTCAGGGAGGAAGGTGACGAGGGTTCTTCTCGCCATTGTTAGAAGGTGCAGCCTTCGGCTGCCCCTCAGGCCTAGGAAACTTTGTCGATTACCACTATTATTCCTCCTTTTGCTTCGGGAGGAGCGAGAAAGAGTGGGGGTGGAGACGCCAGGGCCCCTCCCCACATGCGACACAGCCATAGCGCTTGGTCCCCATCATCCACTCCTTTTATCATTGGTTGTGAGTGGGTGAGGGATGATGTTTTGAAGAACCTCCATCACCTCTGCGACTGGTGTTGATGCTTTGCATCAACAACTTAGGTTAACAAGCCCTGAGGACTCCTACAAGGTGATCATTGAGGCTTGTGGGAGTGATGACTTCCCTTTCTTGAGGGCGGATCCATGTGAGTCGCCCTTCTTCTTCTTCGTGTACTGGTGCCTCTTTGAGGTGCTGGATTTGATTCTTCCATTGTACTCCTTTTAGTGTGATCTTCTTGAGCACTTGAATGTATCCTCTTCTCAACTTCACCTTATTGGTTAGGCAATGGTGAGTGCGTTTGAAATATTGTGCCCCTTCTTCAATATCCAACCCAGTCTGTCTGTGTTCTTGTTTTTCTTTCAGATGAAGCTGATGGGCAAGATCGGTTGGGTCTCCTTGAGCAGTGTATCCAAGAAGCTGTTCGAGTTTAACTCCAACGTCTTTTGTGGCTTCAAGGACCATTTCTTTAATGTCCAGGCTATTGACATCATGGCAAATGGGTTGCCACTAATGTTCAATCGGGATGGGGAGCCCCAATTCCCATTCTTCTAGCAATCTAACCCCACCAATGATGAGGACCTGTTGACCCTAGTGGAGAGGATGGACAATGTAACGAACCACCTTATCACTGCGGGCATCACTAACTCTAATCGTGTGAATTTCAAATTTTAAGGAAAACTTCATTAATTTGATTATGAAAATGGTAGTAAATTTTTCACACTAATACAATCATCGTACACACGATACAATTACAATAATTGAATACATATATATACATATACTAAATCAGTACTCATTATGGACATGTTAAGAACTTAATTTAGTTTTACATGTATTTACAACTCAAAACATACATGTCCACAAAAAGAATTAAGGGATTAATTTTGAAAGAGTTAATTAACAAAACACAACTATTTCCAAAAAGAATTCCAACGTCATCATGTCGGCTTGGCGACTCCAACAAAAAGAAGATCTCCCTCCAAGGTCACCTACTACTGCTCATCTGCTCACACGAACGAAAGTTCGCAATCATCATAGGTACCAACCACACGGTACACCAAATGCAAGGGTGAGTTTATTATATAAAATCAACAAGCATCAGATAACAACAATTGAAAAGGAAACAACATTAACAACCCTAATCATTACCAAAAGTCCATCAGTCCAATACATATTCGGCACACCATCATCCAAATTCACTTTACAACTCAAACAATAATGCTCAGAATGATGCATGCACCTGATTCATCTCTCAGAATGCAGTGTAGTACCATTCTCATGGAAATAGCCTCTCAAGAAAGTGATGCAGTAGCTCATTGAGGTCACCCTGTCATGCACTGGTCGCTCTCCCCCATGGTGATCAGCCCTGAGTCATAAGGGAGTTCCAAACAGAGTGATTGCTCCCTAGTACCCCCCGTACTTATTTTCCATCATTCTATTTCCATCCATGCAATTATGAAGTATGAAACAAGGGCACATCAATGCACTGACCATGGATAGATAGGGACTATAATTTTAAACAATCCCTTTCTCTCTTGGGATGCTTAAAAGTCGTAAACCCACCATCACAAGGTTATCCAGTCATGCACCTCCTATGTACACACACAACATCACCGATACATTGACCATGGATAGATAAGGACCACAATTTTAAACAATCCCTTTCTTTCTTGGGATGCTTAAAATTCATAAACCCACCCTCGCAAGGTTATCCAACCGGTCAATGCACCCCACATGGACATACACAACATACAACCATGGGTACCATCAATGAATGACTCAGCTAGGAACACATCATTCCTCACAAAGGTAACCAGTCATGCACCCCCCATGGGTATCAATGTGTATCCACATCACACAATGACATTGTTCACATCAACATTATCCCTCGTCAATGTCACTATCAACATCATCATCATGTCATCTTAATGTCATCAACAACATCAAGATCATCATGCCATCTTAATGTCATCAACAACATCAACATCATTTTATTTCAATATTATCATCACAAACATCAATATTCAACATCATCAACTATGTCATCATTATCTCATTTCATCATCATCAACTCAATCAACCTTATCTCATTTCAACATCATCATCATAATCATCAATATCATCTCATATTAATATAATCATCAACATAATTTAATTTCAAGATCATCATCAGCATCACAAACAATCATATTTTACATCTATATACCATATGCTTGAGATTCACATTTCCCAAGTCTTCAAACAATACAAACCTCATTCATTCACAATCCATATTACCACAAATCTGGTAATTTAGGAAAATTCTAAATTAAAGAGGAGGATTACAGTATAGAAAATAGATTCTCATGCCTTTTTAAAAACTTAGTAAATAATTAAATAGAAGAACGAATAATAAAATTTTGGGCAGAGTCTCCTCTGTAATTAAGACTTTTCCCAAAAATCCAATCATTACAACAACAACATCATTCACAGTTTTATCCATAAACAAGCAAATTCATCGCATTCCATTAGTTAAAAACATCATTTGCCTTGAAAATGAGCACACACAGGAACAAACACACATCACTCATAAATACATCGCATCCCATTAGTTAAAAACTTAATTTTTCTTGAAAAACCAGCACACAACAGGGACAGACAGTTATCTTCATAGTTAGACTCCCTGGCCCCCAACTATGGTATCAAAACTATAACTAAATAATAAACTCTCTTTACTTATCTATGTCCCTCTATTAGCTCATTGAAATATCGTTTTGAGATTTCTCAAGTTCACGTGCTTTGGTCCAAACACAAAACTCTCAAAGAAACCAAGAAAGGAGGATTGGAGGCTCCGTTCTCTACTGAATCCTTGGGTTGATTTTTGAAGATTCTGCTCTGATTAAAGGGTTCCTCTTTGTGCGGTGGTCCAATGGTAAGCAGTAGTGCCTCGTGGTGGTCACCGGTAGCTGTGGGTGGTGGAGGATGATGGTGGGAGGTTGGGTGGTGGTTTAGGAGAGGAAGAAGGCCATTTTTTGTCATTTATGCTGATGGTACTATTTAAAACCGACTTGACTCCCCCAAGCGAGCCAAAATGCCTTCCGAAATTCTCTTGGGCGAGTTGACCCAAATTTAAAATTTCTGCTTCTGTGAAAAATTAATATCTCGCGCTTCAGTTATTATTTCAATAGTCAAATGTTATATATTTGGGTTAGGAGTGATGAGTCACTATTTACCTATATTTCCTCATTTTTTTATACTCATTT